>APFE030401696.1:298682-313797 GCA_000404065.3 Pinus taeda | reverse complement strand
TAATTCTTCTCTTCTTTTATTGAATAATGAACGACTGTCATTATGGTTCCACTCACATATTCTTCTGATGATATTTGAGTTATATCCTACTTGACTGATATATAATTGCATGATACTAGATTTTACGCTTGTGTCGGATTGTTCTTTGTTTGTGCAGGTGTCCATACGTGGAGCGTAAGGATAGTGACCGGCCAAAGCTAAAGAACAGGAGTGGCGTTTCTTCCACGACAAATAGCGTTGGATTCCAGGTAGATCTTTCTGATCAACCTTTAAATTATGCAATTAGGAACTTGCGTGTAGCGTGTGTGATTGTTGCTAAACCCCTATCGGGTTAGTGGGATCGCCTCTGTCCGCAGAGGGGATTTACCTACCCAACAGGGTTTATTAGGATGCAACTAGCTCCTGCATCGTCATTAGATTTTGACCCATCAAAATAAACAGTCCAAAACAAGCTATCATGATTATTTACAGTATTTTCTACAATATTGATACATCTAGATGAATCTGTTTGAGAAAAAAATTTGATTTGAGATGAAACAGAATCAACTAAAAAGGGAGAATTTTGTGCTCATAAATTTCCAAAGAAAGATTCAAAAGAATAACTTCCAATAATGTTATTTGTAAAAATTATTGGTTCATTTTCCTCATCAAAATCAGTCACTAAATACTTCATATGTTTCTCCCTATCAACACGAAATTTATTGGGTTTTCCATTGTAGGGAAGCCATATGTGTGACCAATCAGTTTCAAAGTAACCATATAGTTTTTTAGACCAATCTCTGCTTAGAATAAGACCATAGAATTCATGAATGTCTACAACTAATATATCTATTTTTTGACAAACCTTTGAATTGGAAGATAATTTGATTAAAACATAATTCATTTCTCCCAAAACTTTGACTTTTGCGCGATCTAATTCAACAATTTGAACAACAGATTTTTGTGGTGAAATATTTAATTTAAGAAACACCATATAAGGCATGACATTTGATGATGCACAATAATCTACTAAACAGTTGTGAACATTATTTTTAAAAATCTCAAAAGTCAATATAAAGGGAGGGGTACGGGAATTTTATCTATCTCCAATTAGAATGACATCTGATGGGTCAATTTTGTTCAAAGAGAGATTAGGAGGTTTTCCTTTCCTTTTTGAGGCCTTTGTAGTGACAATAGTGGGCAATGGAGATGCAGGAACTGCATTCAATTCTTTAAGTAAAATCTTATGTTGTTGTTTTACTTTACTAACATTCATAAAAGGAGACATTGGCTTTGACCTTTTTCATGTCTTCCACAATATTATACTCCATCGTATCATAGATTATCAAAGTCTTAGATGAAGGAGGAGATTTGGAAGTAGTTGGAACATAATCTGAAGAAGGAGTGGAAGACTTCTTAATTGTACCTTTGTCTTTAGTAGGAGGAGCAAGGGACTTCAATATTTGATTTGTTGGAGAGGTATCAACAACTCCCTTACTTCTAGTACTTATCAGTAAGGCTTCCTCTTCTTCTTCATTTTCTAAGCTGATTAGAATGAAACCCCATAAACCATGAGCTTATGCTAAGTATTCTTCTTAGGATTCTTCAACAGATAAGGTTGATTCTTCCTCTTCATCATCTTGGTTAGATTCTGCATTTGATATAATGGTAGCTGGTTGTGACTGTGATGGTTGATTCCTTTTAAAAGGTCGAAAGGAATTTTTTGAAGATTCAACAACTTTCTTTTTAATCTTTACCATTTTGTTAGACATTGTCTTCAGAACCTTTTGTAATCCTTCCAAGTCAAATGGATCTTTGGGGGATTTCTTCTTGGATTCATATTTAAAATAGACCTTCTTAGTCTGTTTTCTTTCCTCAAAGGGTGGTTTTCTTCTCAAGAGCAAGGATTCTTTTTCCCACAGATAGAGCTTCCTTCATGTTATCAAGTAATACTTTTACATTAGCTCTATCTACGAACATAGAAATATTTGAAGGAAGAGTTGAAATATACCATTCGATCTGAACACCAGTTCCTGGTCTAGAAGTGTCTAGGATATATTACTTTAGCTCTATCTACGAACATAGAAATATTTGAAGGAAGAGTCGAAATATACCATTCGATCTGAACACCAATTCCTGGTCTAGAAGTGTCTAGGATTTTATTAAGCAATTTGTTGAATCTAGAATTAAAATATTTAATTTTTTTCATTTGGGTTGGCCCTAAGATTTGATAAATCATTAATCAAAGTGGTAGTTGTTCGATCATCACCAAATTTTAACAAAAACTATTCTTCGAACATATCCCAATTTGTTATTGACCCAGCAAGAAGATAAAAATACTAAGATCCTACAAATCCTTCAAATGTGTAAGGGAAAAGTATGACAACACAATCTTCGTCTGTAAATCCATTTAGATTGATGGCTAACATGAAATTGTGAAGATGTTCCTCGGTAAGAAGGCCATCATCAAGGTTAAACTTTGGAATCCCTCTCTAGATGTTTGGGAAGAAGGTTTAATTGTGGATTCATATATACTACCCCAAGGTTGTTCCATGGTCTTTGGGCCATTCTGGGAGTACTAGGAGCAGAGGAAGTAGCATAGGATGTGGGGGAAGATGGAGATTGAGAAATTGAAGAATTTTATCCTAAAGTGTTATTGATTATAATAGCACTAGTTGATTGTGGTTGAGGAATGTGGATGGATGGGATGAGAGAATGATAAGAGGAAGGTAAAGAAGTAAAGGAAGAAGTAGGACCAAAAGAAGGAGTATGAAGTGGAGATGATGATGTAATCTCGCTAGGAGAAGAGTGAGTCTCTAAAGTACTTTTCTTTTTCCAATGAGTGGGTAATGGAAATTCAAAAGGTTTAAATCCAATTTTTTCACTCTGGGATCTAGTTAATACACCAGAAGATTGTAAAGATGAGGTAACACTTCCTTTTGATATATCGGTTTGAACATATTTTTGAATCAAATTCTAAACTTCAAGCGGCTCTGTAGATGCTTGAGTATAAGTTTGGAAACTGACTTTGGAAGTGTGCTAGGATTTTTGGTTCTTGTTTGAACAACTTCAAATCTTGGGTTAGGATATTTGGAATGTGATTTGAAGTTGGGGGTGATTTTTAGGGAGACAAATTCTTCGAATGACCTTCTAATTTGGGATTTGACTTCATTTTCTTTCATAGTCTAATGGCCCTCCTTCTAGTGCCAAAAATGTTGAAGGCTAGATATGTCTGCCTCAACATCAGGAAAAAACCACCCGATCAGGACCTTAGGGCAAATTCTTTTCCATTTGGGATGGTGGCTCTGATTGGGTTTTATGGGACCATTTTCCCTTAATATAAAATAATAAAATGGATGAAGTATATAGATGTGAGACTTATGATGTGATTCAAATTGAGAATAAAAAGTATTTAAATTAACTATTTATCTATATATCTATCTATCCCAGGAACGCTTATCTATATATGTGTTTTAAGAGAATCTCACATATAGCATGACAATATAAATTATCAAGTTAACATGAGGTTAAAGTAGTTTATGATAACTAATTTAATTAAAGAATTAATTAAATTAGTTGATGAAATCATTACACATATATGATATTGTTGTTCATGCATATAACATATGATTTCAATCACACATATCAATAGTGAAAGATGTATGATTTCTTATAGCATATATATGATAAACATAATCAAACAACCATTTAACTCTTAAGCAAAGGAAAAATAGACAGATAATAGTACCTGATATATTGCAACTCTACTCATGAGAAAAAGAGTATTGGTTCAACTTTCTATTAAGATAACTTGAGTTACAATGGTGCAAACAAAATCTTTCTCTCCAAAATTTAGAACCCCTTCTCTATTCAAATGAATGGGATTTATAGTTTTCAAACAAAATATAAACATAGTGTTGATGTTCAAGTGTGAATAAACTATTCTACCCTTTTCCACATTAATTTATTAATCCGGTGCATAAATTTTTCATGGTAATGTGCAAGGTATATGTAGGGGCAAGGTTACAATCTAACATAAACCAAGGATTCACAGCTAAAGAATCAAAGCATCGTTGTAACAGTAATTAGAAATAAATTTCAGAACTTAAAAAGACATCCCTGACAATTAATTAAAGATTTGTAACAGCAACAAGAAATCAGCACACAACAGAAGAAATAACACACATAAGGAAGATACGCAACACCTGATCAGAAGAGCGAGCCAAGCTCTCTGATCAGGGCTGCGTTAACTGACAGCTAAGAGAAGAACAACAAACTTGTTCGCATTCAATTAATATATGAAGAACTGTTACAATGTTTGTCTCTGCACGGCTAAACCCTTTGCACAGGAATAAAACCCCTTTTATACAAATACATGGGAAAGACATATTCCCCCAAATCTAGCAACTAATGCCCAAAAATATACAACTGTTAGAACAACAACTAATTGTCGGGAGAAAGAACAATAAAGATCCAAAATAAGCCTGGGAGCAACTAAGAGTTGGTTATGTTGTTGTAGCATTTCCGAACAGCTATTGTGAACATGTGACTATTGCTAAAAGCTGTGAATGCGATACCTGTTCACCAAAATCTGTGGAAATGGAAAAGTTTATTAGTCGCATATGCAAAACCCCGTGACCTTACTTCATCAATTAAATATTCCAAGATACATTAGAAGGGAGGTTTACATTGTAAGTTTATCACAATTAATGCATATCCTTGGTGCAAAAAGGATGAAAGGATAGGTGAAAATGTAAGGAAAAGATGGGCAGATTTGGTGCCCAACGCATAGTAAAGTACAATAAAAGTATGGAGCATTTTCTAAAAACACCACTTAAAATAAAACCATAAGACAATTTTTTATTTTGTTACAACAACCTAGCTAATACTGTGAAGAAGACTGCCCTTGCATACGTTGTTGCAATTCATAGATATCTGTCATAGACTTCAATTCAGGTGGAGGTTGTGGTTGAATGTGCATCTGACCAGTAAATATAGCAACCTTGAATGTTGGAAACATATGAGTGGTTGTGTTAAATAAAAATCTAATCATTAACCATTGGCTATGAGGTTTGACTAAGAAATTCCAATGGCATTCTAAGTCTAGCTTAGAGAGTTTTTCAATCCTCTCGAACTTTTTCTTTAAAAACTCCTGCCACGTCTTAGTTAACAGTTTAACATCAGTAAGAATTCCCTCAGGGATGTCTGAAATAATATTTTCTTGAAACATATTATCATTGATAGCTTCAATAAGGTCATTTGACATGTCCCTTGCATTATATGGTTGATTATGTTTGTTTCAAGTGAATTTCCCATTCTCTGAAGACTATGTCCTTATGCGATTCTTCAATCCTTGGGAGATTAGTTGACATTTCTTCAGCACTCTCTTACCATGTTATATATCCTACAATATTATCCTCAATATTATTGAAGTATGTACTTAGATCGTATAGTTGGTCTACCAATAAACTGGTTGTTTGACACAAATTGTGAATCATCGCTAACTTCTGACAAAAAATGACCTGTTGTTGAGAAAGGAGAGTATTTAATTCTCCTACTTTATTTTTAAATTCTGTCAACTCAAGGTTGACTTTCAATTGTTCAATATTCTGTTGTAATTCTTGAATCTGGGCGTCTCAGGCCTTTAAATCAGAGTCATACTGAACTATAAGGGCATTGAAATTGTTTTGAAGCTCTATAAGTTGTCCTTGCCATTACTAAGAAATTATTTGCTTCTCATTCTTAAGGTCTTGTTCTAATTTCATTATGCTATCATCCTTTTCCTTTAGAAGTTGTTGAATCTCAGTAGCTTTTCCCATAGTGGTCGAAGCATAGGCTCTTGTGAACTATGTGAGTTTGTCAAGTTCTCCTACAAGGATAGCCAGTGAACCTTTCCATAGTAATTCAAAAGCAATGTTTTGAGGGACTAAGGCCTGGGATTGATCAATATTTCTTTTCTTTATTTTCCTTTTGACCACAGCCTTATGTTGGTGACTATAGAATATGTCGAGAGGAGGAATCTCTTTGACCCTGAAGATGACCTCATAGGTCGAGAATGTTGGCATAATCTCTATATATTCAACATTTAAAGGCTTGTCATAAGTCCCAATAGTGGGCAGGGTCTTCCCTGCAGTCTTAGAAATGTCTAAGACCTTCTCCTATGATGGATTCTTTAAAACCTCAGGTTTATTTTCTTTAAGAGTCTGGATACATTGTTCCCAAATATCCTCAAGTTTAGTAATTGCCAATTGTCCTTCAATCTAGGTAGAGGAAGAAGAGCATGTCTCTTTTGGATCAAGGATATCAATAATCTTTTTAGAATAAATAAGTGTAACTTCTTCCTAAACTATTCTTTCCTATGGAAGTTTAAGCAAATCCAAGGGTAAACTGGATAGTTTCTTCCCTATATTGTGAAAACTAAATAATTACTTATGGAGATAGCTTCTTTGAAATCTATTTGGCAACCATGCCAAAGGTGGCAGCTTTCTTAAAGACATCATCGAACTGATTAGGTTTGTGAGAGAATTTTCTTATGCTTGATTGAGCAGTAACCTTTTTATCAGTTCCATGAGGATCATACTGCCCGTTAGGGATAGTAGAAAAACTTAAACTCTAAAATAGAGTTCACCTCAATAGTTGCATGTTTATTATCTAATATGAGCATACCACAACGAAAAGGAAACGTAGGCCATACTTTCTTATTGGATTCTTTGAGTACTTTAGAAATTACATTACCAATAGTTTGGTAGGATATTTCACCGGTTAGTAGTTTATCAGGAACATACAGGGTAAAAACATGTGGATTAGACAGACTTCCATAGACCCGAATGTAGGTAAACCACTCTTCACCAAACCAAATCCCAACTCTAAGAAAATATGTCTCTGCTTCTGGGGAAATCATAGGAGCCCTTTTGTTAAAGATAATTTGATGAATCAACATCATGACACACTAGCAGATCTTATAGAAATGGGGCTGTTACTTAGAATCCCAGAGGATATTATGGTATATGTGAATAGGAGTAGGATCCTCTAAATTCCATTTCCATCCCATGGTGGAAAAAATTGTATTATAGCATAGGGCATCCATAACATATGCACTCATATAAAAAGAGGAAATTATACCTTCTGAAACTATATATTTTCTTCTAAAATCCAAAATGTGAGTCGCCAACTTATTAGATAAAATATTTCCCCAATCCAATATATATCCTTCAGAAGCAACGTCTATTAAAGGATCTCCTTGATCTGGGGAATTTTGAGTATTATGATAGGAGAAAAGTATACATGCCATGGCAGTAATTTGGAAATAAGGTCCTACAAGGGAATCTACTAAATATATGCCCTTTTCTTCATGATTGTTCTTATTGGGATCTCTCCTCCAATCCTTGATGGATTATAATGGATGATCAATTCCATTCATGAACTTCTCAACAAACTATTTGTCATATTTACGCTGAGGAGTAGGAAAATGATACATAGAGTTGAAATCACTACCACTGAAAGAGTTAATGATTATATCATTATTTGTTATGAATTTCCTTTCTACAATGTTTAAATGTTCCACAACCCACTGAATCATATCTGTGCATGGAAGGAGCTTGGGTCGAGTAGCAATTCTATGTAGAAATGAGTTTGTGACATCATTGTAAGTGGTATTGGAAACCGGAGTGAAATCTTCAGTCATGAAAGTTCTTTGAGTAACCTTTGGTCCCTCTTTTTTGAATAACTGATAAATATATGGACACATCAGCATATCGGAGGAGTTTTATTGGAGAAATCCCATGGTTGCACTCTAAAATTTGCGATATGCAGGACTTCTGATATATATTTTTCAAAGATTAAATGGTTATAAGTGTAAGGGGGCAGATATACCAGGGGTTTGATATCGGCATTTTGGAATACATGAATTTTAAAGTGTGCCATCCAACATGTAAAGTTATGATATAAGCAAAGTGGGAATACCAGAGGCTTGAGATATCGAAGGGGAGAAATATTGGAGATATTGGATATCGGGAGTGTAAGATATTGGAAGATTACGATATCGGGAGTTTGGGAGAAGCGGAAGCATTTGGTACTAGGGATATCGAGTATCAGAGGTTTTGAGATGGCGCTTGGATGAAAGTTATGATATTTGAGAGCTCTGGCATGCCATGTGGGAATTTTGTGGGGCCGGTATTATTTGAAATATTAAATACAAAGGAAGTGCCCACTTTATTTTTTAGATATCAGGGAAGTTATATCAGGGATTATTTTATCATAAATTTCCTATAAGGAATGTTATGATATTTGAATGTTCTGATATGAATAACCCGATAATAAATTATTTTAAACAATGAAAGGCCTATCAGGTTTTATAATATGTTCATGGTTTGAATCCTCTGATATATAATTTAGATGTATGAAACCTTTATAAGAGGGTTATTTACAAAATCTTAAAAATTGTCTTATCTTTATTAGGACTAAATAATTTTATTAGATTTCAAGAGGGTCCCCATTATTTATTATATACCTAAAATAAATTCAAATGGGGGGTTTTTGAGTACTACAACAGTGCGATAAACATATAGAAGGAGCTTGGGTCAAGTAGCAATTCTATGTAGAAATGAGTTTGCGACATCGTTGTAAGTGATATTGGAAACCGGAGTGAAATCTTCAGTCATGAAAGTTCTTTGAGTAGCCTCTGGTCCCTCTTCTTTGAATAACTAATAAATAGATGGACACGTCAACATATCGGAGGAGTTTTATTGGAGAAATCCCATGGTTGCACTCTAAAATTTGCGATATCCAGGACTTCCGATATATAATTTTCAAAGATTAAATGGTCATAAGTGTAAGGGGGCGGATATACCAGGGGTTTGATATCAGCGTTTTGGAATACGGGAATTTTAAAGTGTGCCATCCAATATGTAAAGTTATGATATAAGCAAAGTGGGAATACCAGAGGCTTGAGATATTGGAGGGGAGAAATATTGGAGATATTGGATATCGAGAGTGTAAGATATCGAAAGATTACGATATCAGGGTTTGGGAGAAGTGGAAGCATTTGGTACTAGGGATATCGAGTATCAAAGGTTTTGAGATGGCACTTGGATGACAGTTATGATATTTGAGAGCTCTGGCATGCCATGTGGGAATTTTGTGGGGCCAGTGTTATTTGAAATATTAAATACAAAGGAAGTGCCCACTTTATTTTTTAGATATCAGGGAAGTTATATCAGGGATTATTTTATCATAACTTTCCTATAAGGAATGTTATGATATTTGAATGTTCTGATATGACTAACCCGATAATACATTATTTTAAACAATGAAAGGCCTATCGGGTTTTATAATATGTGCATGGTTTGAAGCCTCCGATATATAATTTCGATGTATGAAACCTTTATAAGAGGGTTATTTACAAAATCTTAAAAATTTTCTTATCTTTATTAGGACTAAATAATTTTATTAGATTTCAAAAGGGTCCTCATTATTTATTATATACCTAAA
Source organism: Pinus taeda (assembly GCA_000404065.3). Lineage (NCBI taxonomy): Eukaryota > Viridiplantae > Streptophyta > Pinopsida > Pinales > Pinaceae > Pinus > Pinus taeda. The sequence goes on along the minus strand of APFE030401696.1, from coordinate 304,329 downwards.
ATAAATTCAAATGGGGGTTTTTTGAGTACTACAATAGTGTGTTAAACATATAGATCTATGTAACAATCTGCATTTACCCTGAGATCCAGTGCCGTGAACCTTATCTGATACAACTCTATAACACCCCGCCCCACATTCACCCACTTTTACCTGCTTATTAGGGTGAAAATGAGCTAAGAGTTATTATGCATGACCCATATTCCAAGATGAAATTATGGAAATGGTGTCCACTTGTTCAAAACATTATTGCATCACCGAGAGGCACATGATCACACTACCTATATGCTTTACCTCTCATGGTGATCATTTTCCTTGGCTTAACCCATATCATCTTTGATTTACTTCCTAGTCACACACATGCAGGTCTGCTAGTGCGTTTAGAGGTTTCTAGCCCCATGCATAACCCATCCTCCATGTGTTTGTGGCTAAAACTACCTCGATCTACGCATGCATCCACCGACACAGTTCCAAAATTTTAGGGCAACAATCAAGGCAACTTCCTAGACTTTTCCATAATTTTGTAAACCATCTCTAGAATTTTGTACACTATGTTCCTGCTTATACTTTCCCAACACATGTTATTATTTATTCAAAAAAATCGTGACTATGGTACTTGTATGTCATGAATGCATAATTATTTATTTTTTTCATTAGTAATTTCATCATATTTTGATCAAGAGGGCTTGTTTCCCGCTCATACTAGCTGCATAAAACACAGATTAGTCCATACATTCATACAAAACATCCAAGAGCCTGCCAACCATGAGAAATATCAATAACTATGGCACATCATATAATAAGAAATATACCATGCATGTAGCAATCATTTAACCAAAATGAAGCCATGACAAACCAGTCACATAATCACAGTAAATTAAAGTATGTGCTCATTGATCTTCATTAAATAATAACACATAATAACATATGCATAGTACCAAGCAAGTTAGGGACTCTCATGTACCACCCGACCATATATTGGGTTGAACCAAATCTTTCTTCTAGACAATCACCCCCATGACGTATTCCAAGCCTGAATTTGCGATTACATGGGATAAACCAAAACATAATCTAATAGGGAGTCTAGAGGAAGCCACGTCCACCTTTAATCCATAGTGATTTCACCCAATATCGGGTCCAAAAATCACTAAAACCAATACAAGCTTGGATACCTCATAATTTCTTCATCATACCTAGAGGAATTTTCATGTCTCCACCCACTTGTCAAATGCTCACCTGAAGAAAACCATCTCCACCTTTAACCCTTGGTATTTTCCTGAGACCATCTCAACCTGGATCCAAAATCTATTAGCATCCAAAGCTCAACCAAACAAGGACCCCACTACATCATGGTTATCCAAGAAATTGCATAAGGAAAGGTTCTACATCACTATCAATCTAGGAAAATCTTGTGTCAATGATAGCAAAAATGACCAACAAACCAATGCATGAACCATGCATTCAAATCCCAAAAAGATAATCAAACATGCACATTGTTACCTGCAAAAATCCTCATGTCGACTACTCTTTTCTATGTTCTTTTATGCCCTTGCTTGTTGTTTTATAATATTCTTCTTGGCTACCACACAAATTCTTATTGCACTCCTTGCTTGTCTTACTTGTCTCTGGCTTGTGTCCAAGTGCTCTAGTGTGTTCTTCATTCTCTCTCTTTTTCCTGTATCTTTTCCCAGAGAGAATGCTAGAATTTTGGCTCTCCAATTTATTTTATTTTTCCTTTTCCTTCATTTTCCCTTGCATACATATTCTTTTACTCTTTTTCTCCTTTTCTTATCTTTTCCTCTTCCCCGCATGTTGAAGCGGAATTTCTTTCATTTTCCTTTATTTCCTTTTGCATTTTTGTCTCATGTCCTTACTGCCCTGTAATAATTAATTTTCCATTTATTGCTTTTTTGCCTCTTTCCAATGCCAATTTCCATAGCTAGTAAATAATTAACCACAAGTGAATCCCAATGTAATGTTTTTCCCCTCATTAAACTTGGAATATGTGTCCCATAACCTTTGTTTTATTTTTTCTCTTATAATTTCCATACATTATTTATTAAATGGAAATTTAACTTGGGCTTGTTACACTACCCACCACTTGATCTGTGTTATAAAATGATAAAAAAATGTGGGCAAAAAATCAATGAGCAGCATGATGTGGAATTGACCTAGAGGTCCCACCAAGTTGACCTATCAGGGTCACATAGAGGCCAAAAGGGTGCCATGTGGATAGCATGGTGATGTGGCCTCTTTTAACAAGTTAAACATCAAATAAGAGTAACTTTTGGTCCAAGATTTGGATTGAGACAAATTTTATATAACTAGAAACCTATCGATGAGTTGAGTGTCATGGTGAGGGAATGGATACATTTCCAAAATCTTAAAAGCAGATTTTTTTGTAACCCCATCTCCGTAACATACCTTGGAGGTTGGGTTAAAGTGTACAAGTAACACTTCCTGCAATCTGAGAAAGTAAAAGAGGGTGGGAGGGATTGTTACACACCCCCCTAACCTTTGACATCAATGAAAATATTTCAATGTGTATTTATACTTTTTCAAGGGTATTCCTAAGGGCATCATGCCAATTACCACTTATTATTATGTTATATCCTTTTACTTAGATATTTTGCATGTTCCATTATTATGGTCCCAATATATTCATTATAACATTAGGTACCTCCTTAGGTACCCCAAACTATCCTCCCCACATACATTATAATTAGTTTCATTATGTCATTGTCATAACACTATGTTATAACAAATAATGGTGGTGTTTTTTCTTGAATTATTCATATGTCAGCAAAAGCATAATTGAGAAAAAAAAAGGATTTAAGTAAATCCATACTTACTTGCAACTTGATGATGACATTTCTCAAGTTAAATTACTCTTGCACTTAATCGTTGTAAGCTTAAATATGGATCCCAAATCTGATACCTAAATTACAAACACTAACGTAACTTTTTGTATGTTGTATCCTCTTTAGTTTGGGTTCAAACATTCTTGGTTGGAATAATGTTGGATTCACCAATTGTGATTTTTATATAACTATTAATCTAATATTTTCACATTCACTTAAGAGATATCCAACATTTTCATACGCAAGAATATGTTTAACTCATAACTTATATAGAACTTGTGTAAATATGTGAGTGATTTAATGATTAATTTGCACATGTAATATTTTTCCTTGCATTAAAATCAATTTGATTATTGGTAAATTGAATCATAGATAATATAAGCTAATTTATCTCTCATTCCTACATGATTTGGCATAGATATACTATGGGAATTCCTCCCTAGACTAGGTTTTCCATAGTTTCAAGTGAGGGGCAAGGCCATTGAGGTGGAAATTGGTGGCTTGCCTCACAGTGCCTCTACTCTCTTTGTTGATATTGGTACTTTCCTCCTATATGAGGGTTTGAGTGGCATCATGAAGAAGAGAGAAAATTCCTCACATAAATCCCCTCAAATGTGGTAGATATACCCCTCTCTTATCTCTTCAAAGAAATTCCATTGCAAGCATTCATCAACAATAACAATTATAAAACACTAGCTTCACATGTAAATAGAGAGAATGCTTAAAATTTCCATTATTTCTTCAAAAAGATAGTTACTAAAGCTCCAAGAGAAGAGATTCCTCACAAATCCAGGCATGACTACAAATGGAGAGAGCTACTCTTTAAATGGAGATGAACTCAATCTCCTCTTACAAATAATAATAATAATAATGATTTACCTAGATTTAGTAATTTCTGAAAGAAGAATGATAACATAAGCATGGAGACCTCTAGAACCAAATTTTCCTGTAATGGAAACAATATGATAATAATACTTCATAACCAACTCTCATGTTAAATCAAAAAAATAATGTAATAGTGAGAGTGGTTATATAAAGTGCATACTCCAATCATGGTTTGTAGTGGATAATTATATAATGGCACCTATCTCGATATATTCTAGCTAGAAAAATTGGAGGAATGAGCTTGCAGAGCCCATTTAAGTGGTGATTTTGCATTAGGAAACTATTGTGGCCACCAACAACCCCCCTCCTTATGAAGTATTATTGCTAATACTAAATAAGTGGGGACCCTCAAAAAAATCAGTTAGCATTACATTTTATTTTTTAGATGAAACTTACAACATCATGGACTTAGGAAAATACCTTGAAAAATCTAAAAAACCTAAGTTTCATAATGAAGAAAATTAAATTCACTCCTTAAAGGATATCACATCACGCAAATAATGATAGGATACACCTTCTAAATGAGTTAAAATGACAAAAGGCGAGATTGCGACACGAAACCTCATCGCATTGCATATACTGAAGAAACACTCACATTGAAAAACTTTAAAAAATCGTCGATATGCGATATCGCATATCGCACATCGCAAAAATCACATGAATTACACAAGGATTATAACGATCTGCGATATTGTGATACCGCGATACTGCGATATTGCGATATTTCGATGCTGCGATGTTGCGATACTGCGACCTTGCAATAAAAAACAGCACGATGACATTGTGATATTGCGATACTGCGATTTGCGACATCGCAAAGCAAAATCATGGGACCCCTCCATCGCAGTTGGTTCTGGCTCATTATTCGAAAAAAAAAATTAGCCAAGAGTTGGTCATGTATTTTAATGCGAATTAATGAGTTATTGCCAGTTGTTAATGAAGAAGGGTGTTGTGTTTTTCGAAGAAATAGCTCACATAAGCTGGCATGTTTTGCATATCTTCGGCAATTAAAAATTTTCCTGCCATTAGTCTTTTATCATTACTTCCACCCCAATGTAAACTGCATGAAAGAAGGACGAAGCGTTATACAGGGTACTATGCAGAAAACTACGAGGAGGGAAGGCAATGCTCCAATGTACATTTCGGAAGGCATACTTAATCCACTCAAGGAAGAAAAAGAGCAGAGGAACTCTTCCGAGGCATCTATCACAGATTTCTCATATACAACCATGGTTGAATGGGTACTGAACGATGCTGATACCAGAAACAGACAATTTAATTCTCAGGGTCAAGGGCTCACGGAACCACTATTTTTACAAATTTTGAGCTTTATAGCGAATGAGAGAAAAAGGTGCAAGAGGCAAAAACCGCATCAGGGAAGCCCGGATCAAGAAACAGAGGCAGTTTCCGATGAGCGATTAGCGCTTAGGAATATCGCACATCGCTAAGGAAAATTGTTCAAAAAGGAAGGTCCCTAGTTACTCAGTCACATGCGAGCCTTGAAAATTGCAAGAAATCAGCGATAGAAGCAAACTGGAAACAAAAGACTGAAGGAAAAGCTGAAGTAGTCCAACGGTTAACCAAGTTGAAATGGGATTTTTACCAAGCATACATGGCAATGATACATAGTCATTGGATGATTCTCAAGCATATCATCAATTTTACTGAGAAGATAATGCCAACTCTTGCCGGTTCTGTTTGCTTAACTTAACCAAAGAGGGAATACAGTCAGCCGACTCTACTCAAGAAAATACTAAATGCTTGCGGCATTAAGGAGTAGATTTAGAGATAGTTGGATAGTAGATTTAATTTTAGAAATAGTTTTTCTTAGAAAGAGGACAGTCATTTAAACCGAATCCTCAATTTCTGTAAATAAGTTATTTAGTTAGTAGTATTTAAACCCT
>APFE030401696.1:237847-256991 GCA_000404065.3 Pinus taeda | reverse complement strand
GACCCTTTCTAAATGCATGAAAGGGTCTATAAATACTACTAAACTAAAAATCTATGAAAACAAAATCCTACTTAATTGGTATCAATTAATAATAACTATCTTCTTGGTAGCGATCTGGCAGTCGGCGATGTGAATCATCACTCAGGCTATTTGCCTTTAAACCTGAGCTGGCTTATCGCAAGCATTGGCTCCACTTCGGGTGGTCTGTTGAGGCGAGAGCTAAGTTGGGTAGCAAAGGTGGCATCCTGAATATCGGGGATAACATACCCGATCGCATCTGTGAGGCATTTGAGGGCGGCTCTCTGGCTGTGCGGCTTCACTAAAAAGAACCAATAGGCATCCCATGTCAAGCTGTTAATTCCTGCAATTAACCTTCCATTTTTCTTCATCTCTGGGCAACATGACTGCTCCAATATCTTCGTCGTTGTTAATTGGCCTGGAGTACATTGAGAAATCATGTTAGAAAAGTAAAGAGTATTATTAACCAATTCAACCAAATTACTAGTGGTTGTCTTGCATCTTGAAATCTTTCTTTCTGCCTTCATTAACTGAGATTTCCATTTTGTAAATAATATTTCTTTGTGCGATTCTAGAATCCTTGGTAGGTTAGCTGCATGTCCCTAATCAGTATCTTGCCATTCCAGAAAATTTGTCAATGTTTCTTCAGCTTGATCCAAATCTGTCCTTGCCTTTTCTACTTTCTCACTTATGGATGCCGCTAAGTCGCATAATGGTTTTGCCTTGGTGATTTGCTGACACAAAAGCTTCATCTGATTTATCAATCCTTTGTTTAATTGAAATGCCTCTGCTTTAAACTTATCTATCTGGGGGAGCTTCTTTGTTTGTGAGCTGATAATTGAGCAATCTGCTCATCTTTGGATTTCAGCATTTGCTCATTTGATGCTTTTAATTGCGCCAATGCCTCTGATAGCTCCTTTTGCTTTTGGACTGCACTGTCGTCAATCCTCTGTTTTTCTTCTTGCAATTGTTTAGTCAGTTGATTCTTTATCTGTTGTTGTACTAGCAATTGTTGTTCTGCCTGCTCTGCCTTTTGTTGCGCTTCCGATAATTGTGCCTGTAGCAAAAATATATCCTGATATTTTTTCTTCAATAAACTGCTCACCTCCAATGCTTTGTCTATTGTTGCCGCCGAATAAGCTCCAGCATATTGCGATAGCTTTGTCAAATCATCAGAGGGGTCAAATTCCTCTTTCCATAGCACATTGCCCATTACTGTTTGTTCTGGGAATAAAGAAGGTTGATCAGTTCTTCTCCTCTTCCTCTGTCGTTTCACTACAGCTTTATGCCTTGGGCTATAGAAGACATCCAAGGGAGGAATCTCTTCAATTTGCAAAATGACTTCGCCGGAAGGATCCTTTGGGATTATTTCCACTTCTTTTGATTGTATATGTGAACGGGTGCGGGGTCTTGCGACGTCCACCTCCATCCGAGCACAGGAAATTCAGAATTAAAACACAGGACATCTAATACATAGGCACTGTAGTAAAATGGGGGAATGAACCTTTCAGTGACACGAGAGTTGAATCTAAACTCAAGAATTGTGGATGCTAACTTATCGAACAGTATATCTGCCCAATCTATTATTTCACCACTACATGCCGCCTCCATTAAGGAGACCATTTCTATGGTAAAATTGGCGGAATCATGTAATCCCCGCAACCTGCACATCATTATCGCAGCATAGCAATAAGGAGAGCATAGAGAACAGACCAAGTACTTACCCAAAGATTCGTGCTTGTGCTTTGCTAGATTTTGTCTCCAACCCCAAATGGGTTCAGATTCAGTCTCATTCTCAGCTCGGAATTTCTCTAGAAATGTCGTGTTATATTTCTTCTCTGCCACTGGTAAATGATACATTTGCCTTAAATCCTCGGCTCGAAAGGAACCGAAAATTCTCCCATCTGTGGTGCTAAAAGTTCGGTCGGTAATCGGGATTTCCTTAATCGCCCATCTAACCACATCTGTATATGGGAGGATTTTCTCCCGAGACGCTATTCGATGAAGAAAAGAGTTGGCTAGATCGCTTAGATTAGCCTCGGATTTGCTAGTGTTGTCAGCTGAGACTTGGATTGCTGTCACCCTTGGCTCTTTGGCTTCGATCATATTATAGGTGCCTTGCCAAGTAGTTCTGACAAGTCCTAGGCATGTAGTGTCCAATATTAGCCCTTTCTTTTTAGTGCTTGGATCAACGACAGGTTGCCCTGTGGCCGGCGAAGCGGAATCCATTGTGGTTTTCTTGGACTTCTTCCCCATTCTGCTTAAATCTATTACTTCGGAAGAACTCTGCACAGAGATGATAATGGACGTAATACAGAAAATGATAGCGTAAATCGAATATGACTGAGATATATATCGATGAATGCATGGTGAACGATTAACTTAAAGTGGCCTCAGATAAAATCTGTAAAAAGATCTCAGGCTTACTGTTTCATTAAATGGCCGTTAAGACCTATCAATCCTATCAATACCCGTCAATTTGATTAATGGCTGAATGATTTATTTGAAGCGTGCCTTGGGTGTTTTGGCGGTTAAGCACGGATGAATGGCTCTTCGGAAGATAAGGCCTTAAATACGAATAAATCGTATTAAACCCGCTTTAAGATTTCCTTTGAAATCTGCACTTTTTGGCTTTATCGCAATCGGGCGTCGGGGGAAATCATAAATCGTTATATTGGTTCCATTTGGAATCCCCGATCACCGATAGCGATATCGCATCGCGTCGGGAGTAGCGAGCTGGGTAGTTTAAAAGCATGCATAGTCGATTGCTAATTGCCGATAGCGATATCGCATTGCATCAGAGCAAAAGGGAGCTTTATTGTGCTTAGTTCATTATCGCCGATATCCAATAGCGATATCGCATCGCATCGGAGCAAAAGGGAGCTTTATTGTGCTTAGTTCATTATCACCGATATCCAATAGCGATATCGCATTGCATCGAAGCAAAAGGGAGCTTTATTGTGCTAGTTCATTATCGTCGATATCTGATTGCGATTTCGCATCGAAGAAAACCAATGGGTCCTTAAGTTGTGTTCCCTTTGTCATTGCGATATGTGATCTTGCAATCACTTTATCGCAATGACAAAAGATTAATCATTTATGTGTAAGGCTTTTGATTGGTTTATTCGAAAAGGTTTTTTGGTAATGCTTTATTTTATTTTTTCGGACCTTTTTTGAATAAAACTAAGTTGATACCAATTAAAATCAAAATTAAAAAGGGACCCATTTCATATTATAGTTTTGAGATAATAATGATATGAAATGGGGGGTTGTTGTAGGGCACAACATGTCATCATTAAATAAAATAAAATAATCCATATCAGAATGGATTGAGTAAATTGGAAAATTTTGGGGCTTTTCCTCACTACTTACCACATACTTCAACAGTGTTTCTCTATACAGTCTCTTTGGTAGCCCAAAGACAGATATAGTGGAATAAGAGAGGTCAAGTTGAAGCGATCCTTGCAGTTTTTCTCCCCGTGATCTTGATAGGAGCATGCCATATTTTGTCGGTATGTCAGCAACTACTACGTCCATTAGGATTGTCTTGTTGGGAAATTGGACTAGAGACACACAAAGGTCTTTGATTAAGCCTAAACACTTGACTTGACTTGAGTCAAAGGAGTATAAATCTTTATAGGGTCTTGTGACATCAAGGTTCAGTTTTTCCATTACAGCTTTGGGCATAAGGTTATGTGAGGCTCCTGAGTCAAACATAGCATTATGCAAGGTTTTGTCATGTATGTGCATACTGACATAAAATGGTGGAACAGGTCCATATGTTGATTTTCCGTTAACTTCTGGACCAAACAGCAGCTCAGGGATATCATCTAAAACATTTACATCATCCCTGACCTCTGGTAGTTGAAGTGACCTTTGGATTTGTTGCCTATATACATCATGTTTGGCAAGTTCTGAGAGGGGAATGGATATCTTGAGTTTTCCAATTTTTGCTTCTAAGTTGAATGGTTTCTCCAATGGATTCTTAATGTTGGTAGTAGCCGATTTCTCTTTTTCGGGCACACTCTCTGTGTTTTCTTTTTGAGTGTCAGTGTTATGATGAATGACAGTTTGTGGTATTTCTGTTTTGGGAATATTATTTGGAGTGTCGTTCGGACTTTCTTTTGAGGGAGAGGAAGATAGAGGCTGATCAATAGGAGGTTGTGCGTCTGTTATATCTTCCACAGTTACCTGATGCGGGTTTGGGATAGCAATATCGGCTGGTTCTGTTATGACAACATTGTTTTTAATTTTGTTGGGTTGTTTGCTATCCTTTGTTCTGCTAGATGCAGGGACATCAATGGTCCTTGTTCTTAACTTATATTGTTTGTGCACTTCATACACAGCAGAATCATAACCTTGTTTGAAATCAAAAAGACTCTCCCGACTTGGTCTGAAATTGTTTTACATCAGGGTTATTACGGTCCTCTTCAGTGAGAAAGATTTGTTGTTCATTTTTCGAATCGATCAGGTTCATGTGAGTCTCATTCTATGGGCTCACTGGATGTGGATGCCTCTGCATAGTTTTCTTGGAAAGGAGGCCTAATATCATGGTCAGGACTAGCCCTTCCAGCGTTTGTGGTCTGATTTTTCCTGAAGTTCGGGTTCCTTATGGTGTTGGACTGTTGTCCTTCCCATGATGATTTTCTCTCAATGCTCTCTACTCTGTCTCCTAGCCTATGCATGCCGTTGATGATAGCATCTAGTTTTTGATCTAAGGCTAAGGGCTCTTCCATGAAAGTGGTTCTTCTCTCGGTTTTGGCTCTATTTCTTTTGGCAATTAGGTTTGCCTCCACACTGACAGCAACATCTTGCATCTCTGCAAGGCTTTGAGGGGCTCTTTCCCTTACTGATATTCCATTTCAGCATCAAAACCATCAGGGAATTTCTACAAAGCAAGATCAGGTGGAGGTCTCAAATTTTGTGGTATTGCACTGTAAACATTATTAAACCTTGCACAGTAGTCCAAAACCGTTTCCTGAGGTCCTCTTTTGATAGTATCATACTCAGATAATATGTGTAGGGGGTCTTTCTTTTTCTCCCATCTGTTAATAAATGTCTGGTATAAGGCTTCTGGATTTAATATGGAATTGGGTGTAAGTGCTCTAAACCAGGTTCTGACATCACCTATCAAACTTTGGACAAAAATCTTCATTCTTACACTGTCATCATCAATCTCAAACTCTCAAAGTAATCCTGCATTTTCTTTGTATGATGTAGGGCTGTGCAGGAATTTGTGCCATCAAAATAGGTAATTTTTGTCTGATAATCCTGAGGCACAGCCCCGGGATTAGCCGGAAGCTGTAAGGGCGCATATCTATTAGCCATGATAACAGGGATAAGTGGAACAACAGGGATAAGTGGAACGACTGGAGTGACTGGGATATTAGGAGTGGTAATGGTAGTATTTGCATTGAATGGAGGTGTGGATACAGCGGTTAGGGAAGTGGATGATGAACACGGGGAAGAAGGGCTTGAACGGAACAAAACTTTAACAGGGGTTAAAAAGCTATTAGGTTGGATTGTATCGGGACCAGAAACAGTCAAATCTTCTTGCTGCTCTTGCTTTCTGCGGATTTTATGGATTATATTGGGATTTTCAAAAACAGCAGGGAGATTCAGATCTGGATTTGATCTTGTGTAGCGCGAATGCTTCTTGGGAGCCAGCTTCTAACTTGTTTTTTTGGGAAATTTTCTAAGAACACAGGTCGACCGAACTTTTTTAAGGCTGGTTTCTTCCTCTGTGGAGCTTCAAACTGGTTTTGTGAGATTATCTGAGCAGTTCCCCGGTGGAGTCACCATTATGTAATCACTCATGTTGTCCCTAAGTTCCTGAAGGGATACGGCCGAGGTAACCACAAACCAATCTTTGGATTGCAGGTTCTAGCCCACCTGCAATCAGAGAGGGCTCTCTCTTAATGATTTAGCTTTGTTGATGATGATTTTAGGCTAGTTATTGGGTTTAGGGGTTTTGATTTTTTGTTTGGATGGAAGTTTAGATGGAGGGAAAATATCTTCAAGTGGAGAGGCAAGGCATAGAGCAGAAATTTTCAAACCATTGGGCGTGGAGTCAAGGAGTTAGACTGCTGGTGCGTTTTCTTGGTCACAAGACAAATATGAAGCAAGGTAGTTGTATATAACACAATCTTCAGGCTAAAGAGATGAAACGAAAGCTAAGGAATGAGAGGCAATAAAGAATCTCTCAATCTACTCAACAGAGGGAAAACAAATGAACTGTATCCAGGAGCAGTTAAGAATTCATGGATAACTTTCATACATAATGAATTAGGGAAAATATGAGCCAAGTGGAATCCATATTTATGCCTAAAACAGATGAAAACGTGAAGAAACAGCAGAAATCGAGCATAGAGTGTATTTAAACAAATTCTAAGCTAATCTTTCTTTTCGCTGTTTTAGAGCGTAATTCATGAGTGAAAACAGAGATAAGAAGTACTTATTGAGTTATGCAATAGTGCAAGAATTTCACAGTCAATCTTCAACCATTTAAACACAACAACATTTCATTCTCCATGCTTGTAAGCAATCTTTGATTATAGAAAATTTTCTGGCATACAGTGCGAGTCTCCCTCAGAGCCTATCGTCCCAAAATTATAAAAAACACCCAACCCCTAATACATCTGCCCCTGTAGTATATATAGGAGTTATTTACAAAATATCTCATTGGGAAAATATCTGGACATAACTGTGTCCATCTACTCTGACATGCTCAATAACTATTATGAAGAAAAAATTGCACAAAAATAACTGAGAAAGTAAATGCGTTTAATTAGCCATTGTAGGTGCTTGATTGTCGTTGACTCCTGGACTGAGAAAGTTGGTGGATGGCCGATATGCTGATGAGTTGTTCTGGGTGTGTTGTCACCTGCCACCTCTTTATCGTTTTCAAATGCTTTTCAGCGCCAATTTCATCCGTTGCTAGCTTGAATTTCCTGATAGCAAAACTGTGCAATGAAGTTTGCTTGTAGAGGCAAAAATATGCAGAGAATCAAAATTACTTTAGAATATAAAGCAGACTTTGCCACCAATCTTCTGGTGGTAAATGATGTTTTCTTAATTTGAATAGGGTCTCGTCAGCTTCAGTATATGCATAATAAGTCGACCAGACTGGAAAGAGATGTTTGACTTCATGTTCAATGTAAAATAGATCTTCTAGTTTATTATATAAACTCTGCCCTGTAAGAGGAGTTGTTCTTCTGTGTTGCTTGATGATGCAGTGATCTGATTCTGTACATATGTATGTATTATATATGCATACTGCTCCTGCTTTAATAACTTCGCGCTAGTAACTAGACTGGGTAAACCTCTGCTCTATAAATCTGCCATCCTTTGTCTGAAGGCGTGTACCTCTGTTTGCATTTCTTGGCACTTTCTTTCTATGGTCTGGACAAAATTCCTCATGGTTAGCACCTTTTTTACTCTCACAATAGTCTCTGTTATGTTCTGAATGTTCAGTGCTATCAACTGGTCACCAGTACGAGTATTTAAAAAGTGAATCAATTTGTTAGCTAACTCAGGCTTGTCTGCCAATAATTCCCTGGCCTTTTGAGTTTCATACTGAGCTAACGCCATCAAGTCTATCTGATCAAAAATGGTTTGAATCCCTGTCCATTGATCAACGATAGATTTGCCAATATTATCCCATAAAAAAATTTTGATTTGAGCCAGTGTTGTATGGAGAGTGAGGTCTTTCTCCAAGGCCTTTATCTTATTTTCTAGGGCCTTTATTTCCCTGGTTTTCTCAGCAACTGTAACTTTTGATTTATCATAGCTAGCTTAAATCTTAGCTAGCTTTTCTTTAGTTTCCTTCATTTTTGTCATTTGTAGTTCGAGGGCTTTAATCTCTTTCATCATGGCCTCCATGCCCAAATTGGCCTCTTGTGCTACTGTTGCTGTGGTTGCTGATGTGGTTGTTGCTGTGGTTGAAACATCTGTTGCTGAAGTTGAAGCTAGTGGAGGTGTTATTGTAGTAACTGCTGGAGGAGGAACCGAGATCGTTGGAATTAATGGAGGAGGCCTTGAAGCCAACTTGGGCTGCTTCCCTTGTAAAGCTTATTCTAGTGCTTTCTCTGTGTCCAGTATTCTCTGATTCATTTTCATAAGCGGGGTGTACACGTCCTCCATTTCTTTCTGTTGTGCTACTTCTGTAGTCTGAGGATGAAGAGTTGGCAGTAATTTCATTTGTTTTCTAAGTGTTGCTATATCCTCCTCTTTCTTCCTGATCAAGGCTTGTGTTCCTTTGGGATCTTTGGGGTCATGTCCCATTTCTATTATGATTTCCTCAAGGGATTTTATCCTAATATCTTTGGCCAACGATGAGGCCTTTTCTAGCTCTAGCTGGGCAAAGGTATTGTACAAGGAATTATGCAATCTATGAGCCAGTAGAGCCTTATCTGCCATAGTTGAGTACACCATTTCCCCTATCTGCTTATGCAGCTCAATCTGGTTTATTGGATGTATGTCCTTGGAAAGGACTTCCAGATTGGTTCTTGTGTAGTATGTTCTTGTGTAGTTTGCAGCTGATTGTGGTTGCTGCACGGTGGGTCTGAAATGACTCAAAGTCATTTTCCCTGCTTCCATGTCATAGGCTGCCATCAGCCTCTGTTTATTTGTTGGGGTCATCCTTAACAGTTGATTATACAGTTGGAACCTTATTGGTTCGTTCCTAGCTTTGATTTCAGTAAAAGCCCTTTTAATGTCTGCGCCCTTTTGCGTTTGTTGTTTGGAGGATGAAACCTCCCCACCTGGTTGTCTGTCACGCTCCTGCTGTCCTGAAGTCCCGTCACCTCTCAAGTTTCCAAGAGTTTCCTCTGAGATCTCTTCTTCAGCATAGGGGTTTAACCTTTGCCTCTTCTCTCCCTACTGGTTGGCTGATGTACCTGTAGGTGTACTCTCTGCTTGGTCCCTCTTTTTACCTCTTTCCTCATGTTGAGGAGTTGGCAGCACAGGAATTTCAGGTGCTTTTGCATGCGTTGAGGGACTTTGTTCTTGGTCTCTCTCCAGATTCAGAGATGGCTGCTCCTCCATTGTACTATGTTCCTCAGAATTCTCTATTTCTTTGTCCTTTTCTGCTGAGGATATGGCTCCATTAGCTGGCTGTGGTGAGGCAGCAGTTGATGTAGCTGCTCCCACTGGTTGTGGTTGTATGAAGGGGACCTGTGCAACACATTCTAGGTCAATTCTTTTTTCAATTTCTTTCAAGTCTTTCTGCAATTTTTATTCTTCAGAAATTTGTTCATCATCTAAAGAACCTTCTGCCCACTCTGGTAAATTGGCATATTGCTCAATGTGAGGGATTGGCTAGTGCACATACCCTGAGAGCTTGTTTTTTACTCTCCTAAAACTTATGAAGTGTTCGGGGTCATATGGTGACCAGTAGAAGCTCTGTTTTAACAGCATTTCCTCTCTCAATATCTTATCTGCATCCTTCCAGGCTTCTTCCCTTTTGTTGAAAACAGAGGGACCTAGTTGATTTCTGATTTTCAACTGTGCCTTCTTGTTTTTGCCATGAAAGTGAACTAGGTCTGCATGACTGAACTGTCTGAAATATTCTAAGGAAAAGAGCCTCATGGGAATGTACCTTGGCAGCTTATAGGGAGATAACTCACTCCCATAAATTCTGATTACTGTATGGTTTTGGTAAAAGTACCAATCCCCAATGTTGTACTCTTTGGAAAGATGCAAAATCCTTTGCATTTCGGCAGTAAGTCTGGGAGGAGGAGTCTCCAATAATAAACAAGTAGCTGGGTATATAAAGAGGTCAATAAAATCACAATATGTATAGGGAGAACGGTGGACTCTATGAAAAACTGAAGTCCAAAAGATTACAGATCTCCTCTCTCCTCTTGAATCAAGTTTCATGAGAGGGATTTTGAAACTATCAGGGTGATAGTAGAGTAGCAGATGGTAAATGTAGGAGGTGTATTTGAAGACTCTTTCCCTGTCCATCATCATGAATTGCTCATGTATTTTGTTGTCTATGAATGTGGGATAGTCATATATGATGGCAGGGGGCTGCCCTGGAGTAAATATGGCTAATAACTGGAACACTGTCTCATCTACAAACTCCCCTGTCTTGCATCCTAAGATATAGGAAATCATATCCACCATGAGCCTGCCTGTTTCATTGAATGAAACCAAATGATACAGTGGAGGATGGTCACTCTGATATTTCGGTATCATGAACAGCTGATTAACTCTTAGTATCTTTGCTTTAGAAAGCCTTAGACTGCTATCAATCAGATGTTTCAGGGTGAGAGGAACCAAGGACTGGGGAGGCTCATAATTCAGCATCTGATCGATGGATTGAGGAGTGATATGGAACAACACTGACCCATCTAGGCTGAGGATTGCTCTCAGAGTGGGTTCGTAGCGACAATGACAGAGATGGATAAAATCAGGCAGCACATTGACTTCTGGGAGGTAGTAGATAGGCATGTTGGATTGCCAAATTCCCAGGAGATTAGTATTATTTTTATAACTATTTTTGAATTGGCAAACAGTTTGAAGGTGAGATTCAAGTCCCCTCATATCCTCAATCTCGAAATCTCGTTTTGCTAGAGGTATCCACTCTAAGTCCATGTGTGGGGCATTCAGAGGAGCAATATTCAGCGCAACTGGGGCCTCCATATCTTGTATTGTTTTAATTGAGTGGAATAAGGCGAAATAGTTATAGGAGGCAGAGAATGAGGCTTTGTGAACACCCTGACGGGTCCAACCACTGAGTTTTTATTTGAATGAACCTCATAATATAGGGTTTATGGAACGCTGAAGAGTGGCAGTACTCCAGCTAGATGCTTTAACAAGAATGGGTCGGAATTAGAGGCTCAGTGGGCACTTGACACAATGCTGAGAGGATGGGAACCGAACTTTGCTTGGGGGGGCACCAGTTTGCAGATGGGACAGGAAATTAAGGTTTTCCTTTTAGGAACAAAGGCTAGAATTAATGAAAAATAGTATAGTTGGGTAGCTTGGCTGAATAACACAGAGATTTTAGTATTTCGCGGGCGACCATGAACAAACAGAGGGGAGGAATAACCCCTTCACAAAGGGAATTGGCTCAGGGTGTCAGTTTGCAGAGAATGACCAGCTCAAATGATAGGTGCAGGGCAATGGGTGACTAGTGGGAGTAGTCTTAACAGCTAAAAACGAGTTCTATTAGGAATTTTGAGCAGAGAAGCATGAAAACAAGGTTCTGGGTAAAAAATCAGGTAAATACCTATTATGAGGACGCTGAAGGCACTTGACAGGTAGAAATTGAGCTGCTGAGAGGAACCACGGTGCCGAATTTGCAGGTTGGCTAGCTGCTGAAGTCTCAGGAGTGTGGAATAACGGAAAATCGCATGCACGTTGTCTTCTCAGTGAAAAATAGAAATGCACTAAAATAGTCGTTTTCACGACTTTTAAATCAAATTTCCAGAATTTTGGCGCTTTTTGGGGTTTTTAGCGTTTTTCGAGGATGACGTCATCGTGACATATTTTTTGTCGTGTTGCGGGTACGGAAAATGACATGGCAGCTGACGTGGATGATGATGTGGCAGTGGACACGGTGGCAGGTTGATGACATCAGCATGTGACATGGCACAAGTAGAGTATGGTGGCAGGTGATGTCGCAGGGTGACGCGACGCTGACATCGAAAGGGGGAAGAGCGGTTTTGAATTGCATCGGACCGCCTTTGGTACGGAGGTGGTTTCTGTCAGGGGCGGCCTGATGCAATGGGAAGCCGCCAGCTGTCCCGGTGTACGACGGTAAAACCGTCGGACATCGGGTGCTAATGTACCCACACAAGAGGGCGCCCGATATGCGCAATAGCCGTTGGATCTGAGGGAGGCGATCCGACGGTAGACGGGAAGAGAAGGTGCGCGAGGTTTAGCACAAGTGTGCGTGGTTTAAACAATGAAATATTTGCGGTCGCGGGTGGGTTTCAACTTTAGGTTAAGGTCAAAAAACTTCAAGTTTCGGCTATTCATCAATCAAATATTGATAAATCCCAGAAATGGAAAGTGGGGGAGGGTTAATATGGTTATTTATTCAACCAAGAGTCAAATAAATCCCGAGTGAACGCGGAGGGACTAACAGTGGGCCCCAAGTGGACCTAATGTTTTCCCGACTTTGGTTTATTTGGCTATAATTGCCAAGGGGTGGGATATTTACTATTTATTGGGGTTTTTATATAGTCTCCTTTAGAGTAGGGGTAGGGAAACATGGTGTAGGGAGCTATATAATAGAATTAGATGTTAACATGGGTTCTAAGAAATGACAAGGGATGTGGGGATGCTAAGTTTATGGATTAGAAACTCAAGCATAAGGAAATGAATGAATTTTACAACGATAAAGTTTTACACAAGAAATGTGGCTTCTTTTCACTAAGTCAACTCAATTGTCAACTTGGCTTTAGTAAGAAATGAAGTGAAACTGGATTACTTGCACAGATCCCAAGGTCCTTGAGGGGATGTTAGTTAATGATTTTTTTGGGGGAAATGAAAGGGGAATTAGTCATGCTTCCTTGTTGCACTGCCAGCCAACTGCCAAGATGCCAACTTATACATGAGATGGGCCCTACTTTTGATAAACCAAATGGTAATACCATCTTTACTTCTGCAGCCTCACACTACCTACCCAGCTTAAAAATCCTAACATATTTTCTTCACTTAGATTGGGTGCATTTGAATTAGCAAACCCTGAATGTCCTTTTTTCTTTTGACTGCCCTCCTATCTAACTCTACCCTTATCTCTTCCAAGGGCCTAGATTAAGCAGTTGGGCTCCTTTGATTCTCTACCTATCTAAAATCTGCCAAGATTAAGCTGTTTGGACAGATTATTCATTCTCTATATTCTACAACAGAAAATTGAACCCTAGGGAGGCCCAGATTAAGCTGTTTGGACCTTCCTTTGACTGAGACTTGTACAAAAATGGAATATTTCTTTAAAATTAGCATGCAGCAGTTGCACTCTGAGCAGCACACTCACATGGCCTCCGCCTCTGGTGACTTGTTAGAAAATATGGAGCATTACAGAATGCAAAGTATGACATATTTGGCATGTAAAAATGTCAATCATGAAAGATGAGTAACCTGCTGTAGAAGGAGGCTAACAAGTTGCATCATTTCTTTTAATTTATTTCATTCAATTCAGTATATTCAATTACGAATAAATCCCTGTCAGTTTTAGTTGCGTTAGTTGGATGCCTCTCTTTGCAACAACTTGTGTTCAGGTAGTCACACATGGAAATAGTCTTATCAGTAATAACTAGTAATGATTCCCTGCGTCATTTTGACTTTGGGAAACATATCTCCTATAATATTCCTGACACGATATGGTCATTAATTTTGAGGAACCTGCCATTATAATATCATAATAAACCATAATTCCCATCCACCTTTTCATTTTTCACATCTCCTAGATCACAGTAACAGTTATTTCCATTATTGGAATCAAGTATGGAAAGTTATCGTATTAATTAGTTAAGTGGTCAAATCACAAACATTGTGTCGAGTCTTTCTATTTAGTTTGCATGAAAATAATAAGTTTCAATACTGAAGTCAAGGTGGTCGAATTTCCCAGTCTAGAGCCTGTGTTGAATTTCGCTGGCCCTTAGCCCAAGTCCAAACCCCCTGTGTCCCTTGTGTATCATCATCATACTGCAACCATGACTAACACCATAATATTTGTTCCAATGCCCAAACCCAACTCCAAAATCCATGAAATTGAGTCCCTCTACGGCAAATATGACAAGGTTGTGCTTCTAGACAATGACCTCTCAAACTCCTTCCATTTTCCAATGCTCAAACGAGAATTTTATACATAAATTGTTTCCAAATCTGATGGAAGCCATTCATCGAGAATTAAAGAAGATTTCATAGGCCTACAAAGGTCGATGCTGCTAAATTTGAGGGGTCTACCAGAGTTCAGCACTACGGGAGCATCAATGCAATGTACCAAATTCTTCATCAGTAGAATGTATTTTGGGTCTCTTTGGCTTGACAAGCAATACCCAATCCATGTCATCGAAGTTCACAAACTCATAGGGTTGTCTACTACAGGATCCATAGTGTCAATCGCCTTCTATAATACTTCCAAGCAAGGGAAGAAGGCAAGCAATGAAAACTACAACAACAAATACAACACTCAGTCTAGTCATAAGGGAGCCTTGATTGAACCAATTAATAATCCTACCATCAAATATTCTTGCTATACAATTGTGGGAAATCTCATGTGCCATTTATGAAGAGGTGAAGGTGCCTTAGATATTATCTTAGTCATGGAAACCTGTGTACCAAATGCACAATTGAATTAGTGCAATTTTATGCTGCATGAGATCTTTGAAGCTTGTGACGAAATACTCGCCTTCTTACTACCAAACCATCATCCATTCCTAAGAAAAATCATAATTTTACCTCTTCTCAAGTGGTCGATCTCATTAATGAGGAACCACGGTCGCATACCAGCATGCCAATCACTGAGGAAAAACCATCACCTACATCCATTGTATCCTCGATGTCGTGTGATCCACCACCTCACACAACCTACACCTTAGCCACCATCTCAAAAATTCCTCCAACTGGAACTCCAATGGATATTAAAACAAAAATGGAGGTAGACTTCGTAGTCCAGTCCATTACAGACACTACTAATGCAACATTCGTAGTTCCCCCTATTAGCACGAAGCATTACTTCTTTGTTATATTTATTATTAGCACCAAGCACATTCATGGAAATTGATCAGCCTATCATCCCTGAAAACTCGGCTAGAGAAGCCCTACATACCTTGGTCCTAACTTCCAAACCTGCGTCCATACCACCACCATAATTGAGCCCAAACCATATCATTCATCGCACCTTTGTGCCCTCGTGGAGAGAAACCTCACCCCAAGGGTAGTCTGAGAAATCAGTTGCCAACAACCAGCCATTACAAAGTTGTTTCCCTGCACCCACTACCATGACCCCTGATGACCTACATATTTGGTCATCATCAATTGTTTCATTTCATTCAATTGGTTACATGCAAAGCAGAGGTGTTGCACAACAATCTGACAACAAAACATGAGCAGAAAAAACGGAAACTTCCCTCCATAGTAGCAGAAAGAGACCAAATTATTTAGGAGAAGTAGACACTATAAACATAGGTTGAGGAATTCAGTTCAAAGCTCCAGGCCCTTTGGCCCTCAGTTACCAAAATTATAACAGATGCACCAGAAGATTTTTCGGCATGCACCCTTTCTGAGTGTTGCGACCATATTAAAATTACCTATATTGATCTCGTCTCCACGAACAAAGAGCTCAAGAGAACTATTTTCACCGCTTCGAGGGCACTACTAGATCCAACAACAAAGTCCACCAGCGAGATAAAAAAGAAAATTACGGAAGTGGCTTTTCTGAAAGACTCTATCATGCAGGCTACGAAGGAAGATCAAGGACTCTTGGCACAAGTTTGCGACTAGTCAGGCTGCCTGGTCAAGAAAAATAAATCGATTTACCCACTGCACCATCAAGCTAATGACTTCCTCAACTAAGCCATGGCTACCAAGGACAAAACCTAGTGGAAGGAGCTCCTCTCATAGGCAGATGCTACCGAAGGCTAGTCCAACAAATTGAGGATGAATCAAGTAAGACTAAGATTTTACTCCGAGATATTAAGCCACTAACACAGCATCACTTTTAGATTCTCTAGCAGATCAATGAGGAGGGAAACACTCAGTGGAATACACTTTTGATGACACACCCTGCCAACCAATGGTCAAACTTGCAAGCAATTCATTGATAAAGCAAGAACTCTTACAGGCTCATGGTAGAAAACACTCCCTAATTACACACATTTTAAGAATGTAGCCATTGTTTCATTCCAGAGTTGGGTCCTTCGTTTGAAGGAACAAGCCAAGGGGGAGCAGCACAGGAAGAAGCACTAGCAACACTAGCAAATGATTGACTCGAGGACAAGTCAATGAACTGTGGTTGGGGCCTGTTGGGTCCTTCATTTTGAGGATTAAGTTTTGTCATTTTTTTCAAAGTTTTGATGATTGACCACATTTTGATCAAATATGACTGATGGAAAGTCGCGGAGAAGACAACCAAGGAAAGATGAAGAGACTGTTGGAAACTGGAAGTTGCACAGGATCGTCTGGAGAAATCAGGGCACATGTAGTCACAACCAAGGCCAGGCATTCGCTAACAACTAAGGAAATAGTTGTATCCAAGCAACAAAGGCATCCAAAAAGAGACAGGCAGAGCATTGTGTCAGAAAGGTTGAAGGGGAAGCTAGTGGAGAGAGAGAGAGGAATGTACCAAAATGTTGTCGTGGAGACTCTAGAGCCTGCACAACTCTGTGACTGTCTGCTCTTCTATTATCCTATCTTTCTAATATTTGTTATGTTGAGAAGGCTTTAAGACTCATGTGCTAATGTGATGTTAGCCAAACTTAATGAAAAGGGAAGTTGCAGGGAAATTTTAGAGTCTTCATATGTGTATTATGTACCCTCGTGAATACTTAAGATATTATCTTCTGCACTGGTTGCATGTCCGATATCATGGTTCTGAGTAAACTAGTGTTGGTTGCTTTGAATGATTTCCTTTGATACCTAATTCCAGTCCCTTAACCAATTAAGGTCACAGCATGTGTTATGAAACCATCTCACAAAAAGATAGAAAAGAGAGATAAATGCCTTAGAATTCAGCCTCTTCGAGGGGGAAACCTCCTTTACATTACACAAATGAACAATTATTAGATGATACAAATGACAAGACCTCCTTTCTATATATATGAGTCTAAGGATCATAATATAATTAGAGCCGACATAACAATAATACTGTAATGAATAATAATAACAATTTGGGGACTACAGGTACAACAATATAATAGGGGTTGTAACTAATAACAATAAGGGGTTACACTAGTAGTATAGGGGCCTAACATGCCCCTCTCCTTCAAAAAGTGTTGTCCTCAACGCTTGAGTAGTTCTTGATGCTTTTCTATAAAATTCTTGTACTTCTATGTGAAATCTTCAACAATTAAGTTCTTCCACTTGTTGAGATGCTTTGAAATTGATCGATTTCGCAGCTGTCGACTTCTCGGTTCTGTAAATGCTTCAGGTTCCAATATTATTTTTCCATCCTTGTGAAGTTCTGGCAATATTGTTGGAATTGGGATATTCGAAAACTTTTGAATGAGTTCCCACCTTGCTTTGCCATTCTTCCATTCATACCTTCCTTTGTTTATCAAATTTGGTTGGATAATTGTACCAACCTCTACCATTTCTACAACCATATGTTTAATTTCACTCCTTTGGGCATATGGATATCTATAAGGCTTGACGTTTGGAGGAACACATCCTGGAATAAAATGAATAGCATGATCATGATCACAAATACGTGGGAGACCTTTGGAAAACTCAAATACCTTGGAATGATTGTCCAAGACTTTTTGGAGATATGGAGAAATACATGATTTCGATGTGCGAACATTTAGTGAACATATTGTGCAATTACGCCTCGTTGTTCTTTCTTTAGAAGCTTTGTCATTCCGTTAGAGTTGATTATCTTTCCTGGTTTCCTTGTGATACCCCTTAATTCAACTTCCTTTCCTTCCGAAGAAAATTTCATAAAACATTATTGAAAATTAAAAGCTATTGTACCCAAGGATTGTAGCCATTGGACTCCTAGTACAACATTAGCACCACCCATTGGGACGAAAAACATTGGGCTATTCAATACATATTCTCCCATGGATAGCTTGATATTATGGCACTTTCCAGAGCAATTTATGGTTCCTCCACTTACAACCGTCGCTTGAAACTCTAGTGCTGGATCTAGGAAGCAATTCAAGTCCTTGGCTATATTACAATTAATAAAATTATGGGTACTACCTGAATCAATCAACACTATTACCTTTTTCTTCTTGATATGTCCTTATATCTTTATAGTTTGAGGAGTGGTAATTCCGATGAATGCATTACAAGATATGGTTGGATTCATTTCTTCTTTATCTGGGGTTGGTTCCTGGTGAGTATCCTTTTCTTTTGATGTTTCTTGATACTTTTCTTCCTGATATTTCATTATTTGAACCTTCTTCTTCTTGATATGTCCTTCCTTTTATCTTGAGAGTTTGGGGAGTGGTATTTCTTCCAATGCCTTACACGATATGGTGGGATTCATTTCTTGATGCTCAATGTAATCTTTCACTTCTTGAACATTTTTCTTCTTGATATGTCCTTCTATCTTGATAGTTTGAAGACTGGTAATTCTGGCCAATGCATTACAAGATATGGTTGGATTCATTTCTTCTTTCTCGATGTGATCTTTCACTTCTTGAACATTTTTCTTCTTGATATGTCCTTCTACCATGATAGTTTGAGGAGTGGTAATTCCGACCAATGAATTACAAGATATGGTTGGATTCATTTCTTCTTTCTCGATGTGATCTTTCACTTCTTGCACATTTTTCCTCTTGATATGTCCTTCTATCTTGAGAGTCTGAGGAGTGGTAATTCTTGCCAATGCTTTACAAGATATGGTCTGATTCATTTCTTCTTTCTCTGGGGTTGGATCCTGGCATATATCCTCTTCTTTTGATGTTTCGTGATCCTTTTCTTCCTCCTCTTCATACTCTATGTAAAATAATTTATTCTCAGCACACTTATGACCTTTAGTGCATTTTCTATCACAATTGTAAGAAAGCCCTTTTTCTCTTTTTTCTTCCAATTGTTGTGGTGTAACCCTTGTAAGTTGTGGAAGGCTAGGAGAAACAAGACTTTCATCTTTATAGTTGTGAGGGGTAGACTTCCTTGTTGCCATCATTTTCCTTTCCACTATGTCACAAAGCCCTTTTACTCTTTCCAATTGTTGTGGTGTTGCTCTAAAGAAGGTGTTGCTCTTTGTATCCTCATAATGTGCTATCATTTCCTCCGTGAAAATTGACCATGTAACAAGTTTTTTACGAGAACAAAGCCCTTTATACCATAAAAATGATCTGGTTCTAAATATGAAGATGCAATACATACCTTTTGTAACAGTGGTACACCATGTAGATCAAAATATTGCTCCATCTGACGTATCCAATTTACCGGATCCTTGCCATCAAACTTCCTCATCTTCTTTTTCTTGATTTTAGGAGCT
>APFE030401696.1:207817-227168 GCA_000404065.3 Pinus taeda | reverse complement strand
ATGTTTACCACAAATTGTTCAAGCGATATCTATATGGTATAACACATTATTTTCTGATATTTGTAATATAATCTTTATTGCACTTTGAATACATGAATTACTGGAACGATCCAAAAAAAATACCTAAAAAGATATTTTTTTATTTTCCTTTTTCATTCATATGTATGGAAATTTAGAATTCGATAGTTTCTTCTCCCATAATTTGGCAAACTATAAAAACATTATTACTACACTTATCTTAACAATGAAAATACTTTAGCATGAAATAGCTTTTAAAATTACATATGTCTAGAATATCGACTTGTCAATTTTTTCTAGAAATAATACTAGAGCTGCAATGATCCTCCCAACCTTGACTTTCCTCCCATATGAGTTCCCTTGAGCTTCAATCAAGTGCAAACCAAAGATTTTGTTTCTATTTCTGTCTTGTCTCTTGTACTTCCTCCTCCCCATGAGTCTAATACAATACCAAACAAAATTTCCATTTTTAAGATCCATTTATCAGTTAGTAACTACCTCTTCCCTTATTCATTAAGTGGTAGGTAGTTACTTTTCTCGTTAATGAGCTATAATCTCCTCAGCTCCTAAGACAATGTCTTGTCTATCTCGGGGAGTTATTGATCAATTAATTTTCTATATTTAATAATCTAATCCTCATATTAGATGCCTAAGTCTTACATCATCCAAGGGTAAACATATCCAACCATTGGTTTGCATCCCATAACTTCCCCTTAGCCATTTGTAGCCTCAACATTATTTTCCAATTTTTTTATTAATAACTTAATAAAAACATATTTACATATAGTAACTATCAACAACAAAATATTTTATCTTATTGATAAACAAGTTTCATTTAAGTCTTAAATCCATGACATCATCACACTTGACATATACAAATTCACAAATAAGACTAAGTTAGGGGATATCACATTCTCTCCCACTTGGGTTTGACACCATGTCTGTGTACTGCTCTAGACTTCAACCCAGTCTCAAAATAAATAGAGATGTGTATATTTATAAGTATCTTCCAATTCTCAAGTTGCCTCCTCTTGGCTAAAGTGTTTCCATTGTGCTTTAAGTTGGGGTATGACTCTATTCCCAAGAGTGAGTTCCCTCTGGTCTGGTATGTATAAAGGTTCTACCAAGAAATTTCCCTTCAGTTCTACCTATATCACATTCCAATCAATCATGTGATATGGATCATGTACATACTTTTTTAATAAACACACATGAAACACATCATGAACTATTATGCTTGTTGAAAGAGCAAGTTGATAGGCAGTTGGACCTATCCTTTCTAACACTTTAAAAGGTCCACAAAATCTGGGTGACAACTTGGCACAACTACCAAGTCTAAGAGTAATTTTCTTAGGTTTCACTTTCAAATAAACATAGTCACTAACATTAAACCCGTTGTGAACTCTCTTTGAATATGTGTAACATTTTTATGGATCCTGAGCTGTTTTTAGATATTTTTTTTTCACCTGTTTGACTATTTCCTCCATTTATTTAGCATATCTGGTCCTAAAGCCAACTTGTCTTTAGGTTGTGTCTAAATATATTGTAGCTTCGCTCAGTTTTTTTTATTGCATACTAAAAGAAGAAATTGATTATTGGTCACCTACAAGTCGGCTCCTTGAAAGGTCATCATGTCAACCCCATTAGGGATAATTAGCCCTCACATGATGCCTATTTATAATAAATCATTAACATTCATTCCATCCAACATCAATCATAAGCAATTCAGTTTTCAATTACAAATAAAATCAGCCTTCTATAGTAAAGTATATGCACTATGCGAAGAGGTCCGATTATAATGGTTCTTTTGACTATGGTTTGATCTCTTTCAAGGGCTCTTTGATACAATGACTTGGGATCATCTATACTTCTACTTTTTACTTCTTTTGTGGCGAAAAATTGCAAAGACGCTCGCTATCCTTTTTTGACATATTTCTAAAGTTGACAGAGGAGTTTTTTTTATATATATTTTAGAAAGTTCGTTGGTGGTTACAATGGGAATTTCAGCCTATTATCATAGTGACTTTGGGCCTACATTTCGGCTTCCTTATGCATACCCTCTCATTGGACACAAATGGAATATCCCTCTTTATTTGTGTAAACTTTTATTGGGTAGCTCATTGTTGATTATTTTGGATTTGTTGAAACATTCATATGTATTATTGATGGACATAATCTCTCTATCATAAGGAAAGAATTTTGGGCTTTTCCCTTGTGGGTTTTTCCTAGTTGTAAGCCTAATATTGGTGTCTCTTGCCTCTTGTTTATTGTCTATTGTGCATTGTCTATTGTGATCTTTATTTATTACTCTTATGGAAGAATTATTGGTTGAATTTTTTTCATGTATAGTTACTTGTTGACTAAAGTATAGAGAAGGAACAATTTGCATCAATAGTTTCAATTGTGAAAAAATATTCAGTCATTACATCACTAGAATTTCAACATGGTATAGGAGCTTTGGTGAATGAAAAGAGAAGAGTAATCAGCTTAAGAAAACTTGAATAATACTTGAAAAGCATCTCGAAGAGAATTTGAAAGGCTTTTCGGATCTGTCATATATTTTCACAATGAATTATGCATTCATGAAGACCAAAAGCAAGATTGAAGGGGCCACTAACTACTAGGCATGGAAGGAAAGAGTTGAGATCATTCTTGAAAGGAACAAAGCCTTGGGAATTGTCACAGGTAAAGTCATTGAACCATCTAATCAAGAAGGAAAGGAGAAATTTCATGAAGATGATACTTTGGTAAGAATCATTTTATTGGATTTTGTTAGGGATCGTTTGATTCCCTATATTTTTGAATGTAAGAATGATAAATCTATTTATGATACCATCTTTGGATTATATACCATTAATAATGTGAATCAGTCCATCAATTTGAGGGGGCAACTTCATAACATGAAGATGAAAAAGAAAGACATAATGACATCATATTTTGTCAAGATATCTCAAATTAGAGACCAACTCAAATCCATTGATGAAGAAGAATCTGATAAGGAATTGGTAGTTGTTGCTTTGGGTGGTATCCTTAGATATTGGGACTCATTTACTTCAGGTATTAGTGCAAGAGAGAATTCTCTAAACTTTGACAAGTTATGGGAAGCATGCACTCAAGAAGAGTCAAGATTCTATTCTAGAGGAGACATTGATGATCCAAAAAAAGAGGCATTTGCAGCTCATGCAAAGGGTAACAAGAAGAAGAAACCAAATTTTTGAAAATTCCAAAGAAGTGTTGGTAAAAGACAAGGTCCTAAATTGGCTTCAAGAAAGGATTCTACTTCTCATAGACGACCTCCTTCTCCTTCTCCAGATAGAAGAGATGAAGAGATAAAAAATATTATCCAATGTTCAATGCTTTCATTATCAAGATTATGGTCATTATCAAGTTCAATTTCCTCGAAGGAATCGAAGAGATGACTATGAAAGTAATGATTATTGTAAAAGAAGTAGAAGACATCATGCATCCACTACCAATCTAGATGAACCATCTTCAAATACGAGGCATAGAAGAAGTGATTCTGAATTTGAACACTCATTTATTTGGATATTACATGTTCTATTGAAAATCATGAAGAAATTTGGCTTGTGGATGGTGGTGCCTTTAGGCACATGACTAGAAAATAATGATAATCTATCTTAATTACTTGAAAAAAATTCTCTCAAATTGAGCTTGGAGACAATGGAAAATATGAATTCAAGGACATTGGTACGTCATATTTCCAACTAGAATCTGGATCAGGTAATATGTCCATTAATAATATTTTATATGTTCATGGTTTAAAGAAGAATTTGTTGTCCATGTCTTCTCTTGAAGACAAAGGGTATCAAATTTCTTTTGTTGATCGACAATTCTTACTATGGAAGAAAAAACATTATTTTGAATCTACTTAAGTGATTGAGGTATGAATTGGAGGACTATATTGTCTCCTTGGTCGATCATTCTAAGCTCTCTTTCACAACACTATAGAACTTAGTGAGATTTTGCATAGAAGGTACGCACATATGCACTACAAGGCTTTGGGAAGATTGAAAGATTTTGGTAAAGGTGTACTTGAACTTAAGATTGATCGTGATGGAGTATGCAAAGGATCTGCTTGGTAAAAATGTTAAAGATGCATTAGAAGTGATAGTAGATCCAATGGAATATTAGATCTTATATATTCTGATGTATGTGGGTCATGCTGGATAAAAACTTTTATTGGTGAATATTCTCACAAAACTTAGATTTATCTTCTCAAGGCCAAGGATCAAGTGTTTGAAAATTTTCATGAATTAAAAGCACATGTTGAGAATGTTACATGAAGAATAATCAAGACTCTAAGATCTTATAGTGGTAGGGAGTATGTATCAAATTAATTGATTAATTTTTGTAGGGATGTTGGAAATAAGAGGAAGTTGATAGTTCCCTACAACCCCGAACAAATTGGAATTGCAGAAAGAAAGAATAGAACTATAATGGAAGTTGTTAAAGAAATGCTTCATGATCAAGAGTTGCCAGTATTTCTTTGGGGTGAATCAGCAAGGACTACTATCTATGTTCGAAACAGATGTCCACAACAAGTCTTGGATTATAAGACTCTCGAACAAGTCTTTACTGGTGAGAGATCGAATGTTGAACATTTAAAAACCTTTGGTTGTCCATATTTTGTTCATGTAACCAAAGAGAAAAGGACAAAGTTGGAACCATCCAAGAAGAGGGGTATCTTTGTTGGATACATTGATAATTCAAAGGCATTTAGGGTCTATATTTCATGGAAACTATATATTGATACTTGCAAGGATGTTATATTTGATGAGGATGCTGCATTTTGGAAATCCAGGGGCTCACACTTGGATTCTCATGAAGAAGTTTAAACTTCTCCAAAGAATGTGTAACCGAAGCCCCAATAAATTTGTATCTATGAATTAAGATCCACGTTAAGAAGATTTTCTCATGAACCTATTGAATCTACAAAGGTTCTTATTGCCAAGACAAGAAAGAGACTTGCCTGGTTAGAGAAAACATTAAAGGAAGCTAAAGATCATGTTGCTCATGGGACTTTCACGGAAAGCAAGAAGCCTAAAAGGTACTTTGGTTATATATCCCCGATGTGCAAGATTATTGAATCTTATCCATCCTCATACGAATAATTTGTTGAAGAGCAAGTATGGAAAGAAGCGGTGGTTGAATAATATCAATCTATATTGAAGAATGATGTTTGGGAGATCATGCCTAAACTTGAAGGAAAGTTCATTGTGTATTCAAAATGGATCTACAAGATAAAACATGTCGTTGATGGAAGTGTGGAAAAATACAAGGCTAGATTCATGGCTCATGGATTCTCCTAGAAAGAGGTAGAAGATTTCTCCTGTTTCTAGGAATGCATATATTAGATCTATTATTTCTCTTTCATCTATTACATGTTTGAAATTGCATCAAATCGATGTAAAAACAACTTTTCTAAATGGGTTCATTGAAGAAGAGGTCTACATTGAGAAATCGCAATGCTTTGAGGTCCACAACAGAGAGACACATGCTCGCAAATTGAAGAAGGCCTTGTATGGCTTGAAGCAGGCCCCTCATGCATGGTAATTGAATTCGGGATTCAAGAATAGCAATGTTGATATGAATATATATTTCAAAGTTGTTGATGGTAAACCCCTAATATTATTATTATATGTAGACAATTTGTTTCTAACAAGTGTCGAAGTAATGATTGTTCAGTGCAACAGGGAGTTGATTTCTAAATTTGAGATGAAAGATCTTGGCCTCATGAATTACTATTTAGGATTGAAAATTTGGCAAAAACCTGAGGGGATCTTTGTGGGCCAAGGAAATTACATTGTTTCGATTCTTCAAAGATTTGGCATGATGGACTGCAAGTCGATCGACACTCCTATGGTGATGAACTTGAAGAAGATATGAGATAGTGACTCAGAGTTGTTTGATCTTACTATGTATTGCAGATTAATTGGATCGTTAAATTGTCTTATGAATACCAGTCCATATATTTGTTATGGAGTTAATACATTGATTCAGCTCCCGGTGGAGCCTCATCGTGTACATTGGGTTGCAATGAAACACATATTGAGATACTTGTGAGGTACCATTGAGTATGGTCTAATGTATGACTCTAATGGTCAATGGAACCTATATGGTTTTATTGATGTTAATTGGGTTGGTAGATCTAATAATAGAAAGAGCACCTATGGATATTGTTTTAGTCTAGGCTTCGTTATGGTTTCATGATCTAGCTGAAAACAAACCTTTATTACTCTGAGTACACTTGAAGTTGAATATATTGTTGTTAATGTTTCCTGTTGCGAGGTTATATGGTTTCAAAACAAATTCTTTGACTTTTTCGATCAAATGTTAGAGCCAACTATTATCTATTGTGATGATAAAAGTTGTGTGAGGCTATCTAAAATCCTGGTGTTCCATGACAGATCAAAGCACATTGAAATCAAGTATCACTACATATGTAATATTGTTCAAGGAGGAGTTGTAAGGCTCAAATATGTTCCCACTGATGAGCAGCTAGTTGATGTATTGATGAAGTTGTTTTCCTAGATGAAGTTTGGATATTTTAGAGAACAACTTGGAATTGTTAAGAACCCCTCTCTTACAGAGAGGGAGCACTGACTACATAGTATCATGAATAGACCATCTCTCGTAGGTTGTGTGTCGTGAGACATTGTTGTCCGGTAGATGGATTCCTCCCTTTGGTTGTGTGTCGAGAGACATTGTTGTATGGGAGATGTATTGATGATGATTCCTCTTCTAGGTTGTGTGCTGTGAGACATTGTTTTTCGGGAGATGTATTGATGATTCCTCCTGTAGGTTATGTGCCGTGAGATGTTATTGTCTCAGAGATGTATTGATGGTAATTATTCCTGTAGGTTTTGTATCGTAAGAAATTATTTTCCTGGAGATGTATTGATGATGAATACTCATGTAGGTTGTGTACCATGAAACACTGTTGTGCAGGACATGTATTAATGATCCCTCTTATAGGCTGTGTGCCATGAGACATTGTTTTCCGGGAGATGTATTGATGACAATTCCTCCTATAGGTTGTGTGTCGTGAGACATTTCTTTCGGGAGATGTATTGATGATTCCTCTTGTAGGTTGTTTGTTGTGATACCTTGTGGTCCGGGAGATGCTTTATTGGTTCCTCCCTTAGGTTGTGCGCCATGAGACCTCATGGTCAGGGATATGTTTTTTAGATGGATGCTATGTATCTTTCCTTATGATGGGTTTGAGAGAGTGAAACTTGGATAGTGTTCTCTTCCTTATGCTATGGGTTGTGAGACCTATGGATTGATCAAGAATATGGATCTTGAGAGAGAATGAAAAACTACCTCACTAGCTAAGAGGGAGTGATGAAATATATTTTAGCTTGAGTCAACATTTTTCATTACAAACTTAAAGAAGAAATTGATTATTGTTTATCTACAAGTCGGCTCAAACAAGGCCTTCAATTCATATCCTTAAAAGGTCAACATGTTGGCTCCATTAGGGCTAATTAGCCATCACATGATGTCTATTTATAAGAGGTCGTTGGCATTCATTTTGTCCACCATCAAGCACAAGAAATTTGGTCTGCAATTACAAACAAATTCAACCTTCCATAGCATATCCACATAAGAAAAGAGGATTATAAGGGTTCTTTTGACTGTAGTTTGATCTCCTTCAAGGGCTCATTGATACGGTGATTTGGGATCATCTATACTTTTGTTTTGTTACTTATTTTATGTTCAAAAATTGCAGAGAGACTCGCTCTCCTTTTGTGACATATTTCTAAAGTTGAGCAAGGAATTTTTTGGCTATATATTTTGGAAAATTAATTGGTAATTACAGTGGGAATTTCGGCCTCATATCACATTGACTTCAAGCCTACATTTCAGTCTCCTTGTGCAAACCCTCTCATTGGATAGAACTGGAATACCTCTCTTTATTTGTGCAGACTCTGAATGGGTATCTCATTGTTGATTATATTCGATTTGTTGAAACATTCATATGTATTATTGATGGACAAAATCTCTCTCCCAAAAGGAAAAAATTTGGGTTTTACCCTTGTGGGTATTCCCCTGGCTGTGAGCCTAATCTTGGCGTCTCTTGTCTCTTTCTTATTTTATATCGTTCATTGTCTAATGTGATCTCTATTTACTTCTCTTATTAGAGAATTATTGGTTGAAATTTTTCATGGATAGCTAATTTTTTACTAAAGTATAAAGAGGGAACAATTTGCATCGATAGAAGTAGTTAACAACTCTGAAAAAACTATTATAGTCATTGCATCACTAGAATTTCAACAAGTTGATCCCAACTTAAAGGCACTTTACATCTTCTCCCATACATTACCTCAAAAGGGCACATCTTTAGGGAAATTGATAACCATTATTATAGGCAAATCCAGCTAAATACAAATAATATTCCCACTTGGTGGGTCTATCCATAACATACATTCACATCATGTCCTCAAGTATTTGATTGGTCCTTTTTGTTTGACCATAAATATGGCGATGATAAGTTGTGCTAAAGTTTAATTTCGTACCCATGCCTTTAAACAAAGCTTTCCAAAACTTAAAGGCAAATTTCACATCACAGTATGGAATTAAATTCTTAGGCATACCATGTATTCTAAGGATATCCCCCATGAATATATTTATTATATTAATGGATTTTAAAGTAGACTTTACAAGTATGAAATGTGTTGCCTTACTAATTTTCTATGCTACAAACATTATAGAGTCATGCCATTTTCTTGTTTTTGGAAAACCAGTCATAAAATCCATTGATAATACATCCCATTTCCACTCTAGGATGGGTAAAGGTTGTAATAATCCAGTCAGATGTTGATGGGAAGCATTAACCTGCTGACATTCTAAACAGTTTGCTTCATATTCCTTTCTTAGCATGGTTATTAATTTATGATAGCAAGGATGTCCATCAGTAGGACTTTTATGTAACTCATCAAGGATAAACAATTTTATATTTGGATCATTGGGTATATAAATTATGTTTCTATACATCAACAAACCCTCTTCATTAACTGAAGAAAAAAAAACGTTTTCTTCCTCCTCTTGATGATATGATTTTTGACTTTTTTCCTTGATTTTAACATATTCATCATCAAAATTTGAAACCATCTTCATTTTTTTGGTCAAAGGAATTTCAACCACTAGGCTCGCCTAGCATTTAAGTTTGGTTATTCAAAGAGAAATTTAAAGTTGATATTATTAGTTTTCATCTGAAATTTCCACCCAATAAGGTAATGCCTCCACATTTTCGAGGCATGAATAATAGCTACTAACCTCAGATCATCGCTTGCGTATTTTTTTCTCTTGGTCTTTAAGTTTTCGATATTCAAGCTTACCACATGATCTTCTTGCATTAATACCACCCCCAAAACCTTCTTTACATGCATCATTATGAACTACAAAGTCTTTGATGGGGTCACTTATCTTTAAAATTGGGCAGTAGATAATGATTGCTTCTATTTTTTTTAAATTGTCTTAACATTTCTAATTTCAATCAAAATTATTTCCCTTCTTCTATTATGGAAGTGAGTTGATAAGTTAATTTGGAAAACCCCTCTATGAACCTACTACAATAACTCGTGATTCCCATGAATTAGGATTTGATGCCAACTACATCATTAGGCACTAGCCATTCCATTATAATCTTTATCTTCTCTGGATCTGTAGCAATCCCCTCTTCAGATATAACATGGCCCAATTATTGAATTTTTGTTTGATAAAACTCACATTTAATAAACATGGCATATAGTTCATATTTTCTAGTTTGAAGAACCATTTGCAAATTTTAATCATGTTCCTCTTTGTTCTCTAAATACACTAGGATGTTTCTCAGATGCGGGTGTTTGAGGTGGCCTTAAATTCGACGGGACAGGGGTGGGGCGAGGCAGATCGCCACCTGCCCACTCAGTACAAAGTGTTTAAGAATGGTATGGCAATTGGCACATGGCATGTGTGCAGAGCTTGGTTTATCAGCTCTCATTTCAGAGGATTCGGCTCTCACATCATGTCCAACGCTATGGTTTCTCCCTTCGCACGCTCCGGCCTGCATTAGAAGGCGAGGTTCATCAATGCGAAAGTTATGGAAGGAGCCTCCCAAGATGTGCCAAAGGAGGATAAGGCCAAGAGATGTTTCGGGGATGCGGTGAATTCGACATTGCTGTTTCATTTGATTTACTCTCTTGCCTCTGGTCTCACTTCTGATTTCCGGTTGCCTGAGGGGAACCTGGTCATTCCTAAGGTCTCTCGGAACTTACAGGGGAAGGCTCCTCTGTCGCTTGGCTCGACCCTCCTGGCAGAGCAGACTCTGTTCCTCCTCTCATTCCTTTCTGGAATTTCGAGCTGTTGTTTTCATGTCTTTGTCTCTGTGATTCATCTCCTTATCTATGGCCTCGTTTCTAGTTTCGGGTGGTGGGATGTTGGCTTTGTCGTAGGAAGGGATTTTTCAAAGCTCAGCTTTGCTCTCCTAGCGAAGAAGCCTCAGCTTTACCACCAGCTCCCTTCCTGGAATTTGGGTCTCTGCTGTAAAGTTTGTCCGTTCTGCAGGCAAAGTTGTTGCCACTTCCCGGTTCTTGTTGTTGCTCTGCATTCCTGGATTCCCGCTGTTGCTCTATCCCAGATGCCTCATTTACGCCAAAGAATGGGGTTTCGTAGAGGCCAGCCAAGGCGCGCGCCTACCAGTTCGTCCTCTGACTCGCCTTCCCTTTCCAATGAGTTGCTTGTAGGCTGCCACCCCAGCACCCATAGTGGGAGAGGGCGGCTCCATTCCACCAACTACCGCCATGGGCCTCCTTCCACATCTGGCTCTGCTATCTTTACCTTTAATAGCACACTGAATCGGCCCAAGATAACTGCTCATTTCTCGGTGGCTTTCCATGAAGATAATCAAACAAAAGACTCTGGTACCCATCCGGGGGGCTCCGGGGCAATCTTTGCTCCATCTTCTTCCCTCCAGCTGGATGTTGGAAATGTGCCTCGGCGGGATTTGAATGTACAGGTTCGCAGAGCTCAGGATGTGGTGTTGGCTGACCCTAGCCCCTCTGTTCAGAATGCGGCTCAAGCAGGGGATTTGCTAGATTATGGTTGGTGTCATATCGAGGAAGAGCCTCCTGATGACTAGTTCGTTCATCCAAGCCTCATCTTTTTGCAGTGCGACCTTCACCTCTGGGCAAGTTTGTAAGGCAAACAGTTGAGTGGTTTTCTGGTGTTTTCAAGCATTTTTGTTAATTTTGTATTATCGTGTGAATCTCAGTCCAGCCCCCTGCGTGGGTCCTGAATATAGGCACATCACTACCAACAGACAGTATTCTCATCTGCTTTTTTGACAGTTTTGCCTCTCGTTAGTGCAGAGTTTTGACTTCGGTCACATTGTAATTGTACCTCCTTACTTTGTTAATAGAATTAGTCTTATTCAGCCAAAAAAAATAAAAATACACTAGGATGTTGTCAATAAACACAATGACAAATTTGTCTAAATATGGGTTGAGTACACTATTCATCATACACAAAATTGGTTGGTGCATTCATAAGTCTAAGAGGAAGTACGATCTAATGAAATTCGTCTTATGAATGTCTTCATCTTTTATTTTGATCTAATGATAGCCATATCTTATTTCAATCTTTAGAGAGATAGTGGCTCCTTTCACTTGATCAAATAGGTTGTCAATCTTGGGTAATGGATACTTATTCTTGATTTTCATCTTGTTAGGTTGTTGGTAACATATGAAAAGTATAAAGGTTCTATCCTTCTTCTTCACAAATAAGATCAGTGCACCCCAAGGTGACACACTTGGTATAATATATATTTTTTCATAACATCTCTTGTAATTGCATTTTTATGTCCGTTAATTCTGGAACACTCATTTTGTATGAAACTTTAGATGTTGGTACTGCTCTAGGGATAAGATATATAATGAATTCTATGTCCCTCTGTGGAGGTAGTCCTGGGATTTCCTCAAGAAAAACATATTTATACTTTTCTAGGAGGGGATAATCTTCTATTGAAGGTTTTTTATTACTTTTAGCATGATCTTGCATCTAAACTACATATAGTTTACATCACTTTCGAGGGCATTTCTCTAACCATAAGGAATATATTTACCTTACTGAAATGGCCATGTGTACCCATTTTATTGTACAGGTTACCCCTTCATCATTGACACATGTAAAATATTTTTGCCAATAGTTCAAGGCTACCCTGTGATGTTCTACCCAATCTATGGCAATAAGGATATCATATGATCCTAAAGGCAAAATATTCAAGTTCAATTTAGTATGCAAACCATTTAAGTCTAATGAATATTCTTTGCTAATCTTCGTAACATTTTTTTTCGCATTAAATTTTTCATTCTTCTTTGCTAACCAATTTTTGGAATTATCAATTTTCTGCTTATTCTTGGTGTAGCATAATTTCTCTTTTCTTATTGTTTCATCCATTATTTTTGGATTGTAAAATTAAATTCTCTTTTTGTAAGAAAAGGGTAAACAACTAATAAAGCTTTGAATTTTTTCCTTCTCTTCCTTAATACATGGCACATACTGCAATAGGCTCATAAATTTATTCACAAATTCATCCATTTTTAACTGACCCATTCTTAATTCATGGAATTTTCTAGCTTTCTCATCGTAATACCTCTTTGTTAAGTAATTTTTCTTGAATTCCTTCTTGAAGAGTTTCCAAGTCATGTTTTTGCCTCTAATTTTGTTTATCACTTTGTTTTCTTCCCACCACAAAGCTACTTTTATAATAAACTAAATAGACTTCAAAGTATTCTGACATGTTCATAAGCCAGGCTTCTACCCCTTCTTCAGATTCTCCATCAAAATTCGGATGTCTGGTCTTTTTAAATTCACCCTGTAATTCAGATTCAACTCTTTTTTTCTTAGATACAGAAGTGCTACTCCCTAATTTTTTTTTGTTCAAGTCATCTCTAAGCTTAGTTGTTTGACTCTCACTAGAAGTGAATGCTTCAATTTTGTTTTGAGGCTCATTCCTAAACATTTTCATGTGAGTTCTTTAGGATTTTATATTGCCTTTGTTTTCCTATAACCTCTTGAGTGTGTACTCATTTATGTCTTCGTGTTCATCCCTTGCCTTAGATAGTTTCTCCTAATTAGATTTAACACTATCTAAGTTTCTTTTAGACTACAAACCACTTGTAAAATTTCATATTCATTATTGTTTTGGTTTCGAATTTCTCCCCTCATCATTCCTTTCTATGAATCAAGCTTTCTACCCCCTTCAAGTGATCTTATAAAAAAATTTATATTAAGATCTTAAGTCATTCCTCAATTTTCTTTCTAGCAGTAATTTTCCTTTTTGTATGATACACAAAACAAAAACAAAACAAAACAAAACAAAAAAAATCGTAGGACCCATAAAGGCTCGGTGTTGTAACCTGAAGCTCTGATACCACATGTAATGCACCTTAAAACACACCCTAAAAAAAAATTATTGGCGAAATTACAGTAGGAAAGTGGTACTCCGCAATACTGTGACTTAATACTTCAATATTGCTTTGATCATTGTCTATTTTTTTCCTTTGTAATCCTTAGGTACAAGTTGAATTTAATTTTTACCATCAGAGATGTTCACCTTATACATATACATTTTAAGCTATTCTTAACCTTTCCCAAGATACTCTTCAATCTATGTTTTGGGTAGGTGACATATTAAAAATATATTTTCTCTCAGATTCAATGAAGGCTCTTTAACCAGCATATCCTTCAATTTAACTAAATATTACACATATATAGGAGGCTAGGATTTTCTTTATGTCCTTAATAGAATTTTACTCAAAAACATCTCCTTAATGAATTTATGCAAGGTTTGAACCAAAGTTTTGTTTGTAAAAATATTATAACAAATACTATGGGGTTTCACCCCTCCTCCTTGTTCCTTTATGAAAAGGTTATAACTCACCTTATTATACATATTATAACCAAGGCATATGATATGTATTTGATACACTCTATGGTTTAATTATTTATTATATGGTTTTATGTCCTTTTTGGTATAAGGCTAAGTATGAGCGTCACCATATTCCCCACACGAAATGGCATACAAGTATAATGCATGGACCATGCTTGATTATGTATATCAACTTGATTGGTCCACAAAGGGGCTCCCCACCTGGCCTAACATGACTTTGCATGAAAAGGCATGGAATTTGGAATCAACAGACAAGATTGAGTTTGTCAAATCAATGGTGGCTAATGATAGGGTTTCTCTTTGCCCCAAGTGACCTTCCCTCCACTAGTTTGCTTGGTCATTTCCATTGGGTTTACAGACAGAGTGTCGCTTTTCTCTATGACCAATTTTTCAATCTATCATCCACTACTAACTTGCAAATAATGGCAAACATCACCCTCTTTCCAGACTTCATCCATTCACCTTCAGCAAAAATGCATTGCAGCTCCATATGGCTAGACTGGTATGTAACAAAGTATAAAGTCATTTTTGTGAGATATCTACATTTCTTACATCAATTGCTTGTTTTGCTAATTTAGCAAGTTATTTGTTGAAGTTACAGGTTTTGCAAGGAGTATTTTCTATTGAGGTTGAGACTCTTCATAGCCTATATCGCTAGCAAGTAATCTCCTTTAGTTGGTTTATGGTTCAATTAAAATTATTGCAAGTATTTTTCGTCATTCCCCACTTTCTACGTGATTTTTTGTATTTATTTTCCTTGTTTGTGACATCTTATGTTTTGATAAACCAGACAGAGTTTTTTTCTAACCCTTTAACTTTTGCATGCAGGTTCAATGTAGAGACATGGAGTTACTTCTAGCTTCCTCTTGGCAAGGGTGTAAGGATTTATCCCTGTATAAAAATTACCTGCAAATGAATTCCTAAAAACAGAAAAAATATACAGTGGAAAGAACATAAAAATATACACGAAGATTTTTTCCTAAAACCCTAAACCAAGAAAACTAGATTGATTTTTCATTATATTCCTTTCAATGTTACAATAAATTATATATTGTCGAAGCATTCATAAACCTGATTCATTAACCTTGGATTAGAACATAACCATAGTTCCCTTGACTGGATCTACAAAATTCCATGGGAAAAACCATGAGGAAAAACATATGTAGGTCTCTCCACCATCCTTGGGACTAGTCGTGGAAATAATATAACACATACCCAACAAGTGGTTCAC
This sequence comes from Pinus taeda, assembly GCA_000404065.3. Taxonomy (NCBI): domain Eukaryota; kingdom Viridiplantae; phylum Streptophyta; class Pinopsida; order Pinales; family Pinaceae; genus Pinus; species Pinus taeda. Next base: position 211,965 of record APFE030401696.1, on the reverse strand, counting down.
TCTCGGCAGGGTATTTTCGCTCAAAAGGTAATATTGTATTATTTGTTTCTTAAAGGGAAAAACCCTTGGTGAATTTATAACATTTCTTGTTTGATTTCTATATATTTTATGACTTAAGGTTTACATATTTAAACCCTAACATGCTGAGGATATTGCATGGTCATAGTTAGATCCCGGTCTAAATACTTAGCCATGGTATCATACATAATTTTTGTGTAGTGGCTAATCTTTCTTATGTGAAATGTGTTTAATAAACAATGTTTTAACCCTACCCATATTTGTTAGCTTAGCATCATGTTATAAATTTTTTTGACAAAGTTCAACATTTGTTACAAGTAAAGAATATGGGGTTTCCAAACATGGACTCTTCCTAGAAATTCCTCTTGGCAAGAGTCCATATTGTAGGTAACTATCCTCTTTGGCCCAGGCATTTCTTCTATATAAAAAACCTTAGGGTTTTATCTGGTATGATTTTCTTAAAATTTTCAATAGAGAAACAACCTAAGGTTTGTCTATGAATCATTACACACCTCAGACTAACACAAGGTCTCAATTAGGACTAGGCTTAGAGATGTATGGTCTTGACCAGTTCTTCATCCAGGTCAAAGATTCAAAAGTGTAAACTTTGTTGATAGAGTATGTTATTCTTGCAAGGGTTTAACTTCTCTTCCTATCAGTTATTTTTATTATTTATAGTCTCGGAGAATTTTTCTGATGCCTATCTAATTTATAAAAATAATATTTTAATATACATAGGTCGAATAAGTTTTGATAACAACCTTCATAGGTAAATCACTTCACTAAATTCTAGGTATAGTTGTCATCAAATTATATTTTCTATTTGTCAATTTTTTAATCTTTATAACTGTGCTAACATAGGATTATTTTTTCTATTACATGTAACCTTGGCACCCTTCAATATAATTGCAGCTTGTTACAAACTTTGCCAAATTTATTAACCCTTTTTGGATTTATCACCTACAGGTCAGCCTTGAGCCCTCTAGTCTGCTTTTATGATCACTCACTCTCTAGTTTACTTGCATTCTCACTCGCTTCATCAGAATGGACTTTCGTGTTTTGTAGAAAGTCGATTACTTTCTATCTTTTAATGCACCATGAATGCATGAAATACAAGAACGGTTCCAAAAGAAATACTTAAAGATTATTTTTCTATTTTCCTTTTTCATGCATATGTATGGACATCTAAAATTCAATAGTTTCTTTTTCCATAATTTTGCAAATTGTAAAAACACTATTACTACATTTATCTCAACAATGAAAATGTTTTAGAATGAAATATCTTCTAAAATTACATAGTGCCTAGAATACTCACTTTTCAAATGTTTGTCGAAAATAACATTGGAGCTGCAACCTCTTCCCAACCTTAACTCTTCCTCCCAGATGAACCCTCTGAGCTTCCATGGATGACAAGCTAAAGGTTTCATTTCTCTTTCCTTCTTGTCTCTTCTACCTCCTCCTCCTCATAGGTTTAATATAGTTCCTGAAAAAAGTTCCCTTTTTAAGATTTAGTTATCAGTTAGTAACTACCTCCTCCCTTATCCATTAGGTGTTTGGCAATTACTTTGCTCATTAATGAGCTACACTCTCCCTAGCTCCTAAGGCAACATCCTATCTATTTAGGGGAGTTATTGATCAATTAATTTTCCATAATTTAATAATATAATCCTTATATTAGATGCCCAGGTCTTACATCATCCAAGGGTAAACATATCCAACCATTGGCTTGCATCCCGTAACTTTTGTTTAGCCATTTGTAGCCTCAACATTATTTTCCATATTTTTTTATTAATAACTTAATAAAAACATATTATATAAAGTAAATATCAACAAAAAAATACTTTATGTTATTGATAAACCAATTACATTTAAGTAGACTTAAAATCACAATGTCATCACACTTGAAATATATAAATGCAAAAATAAGACTAAGTCGAAAGATATCACAGGCCCCAACTAGCTTTTAGAAGGTTGGAAATGGAATTCACCTAGGGATAGGATGATGAATATGGTGGTAGTTGACAAAAAATTCAAAATTAACAACACGGCACTGGGAGGATATGTGAAGCTATATTTCCACAAGCGGTCAAAGACCAAAGAACACAATTACGTGGCAATGTGAGTGGCATGATAGGTGGTGATGACATAGTTGTATAACATGTGAAATTTTTTTATCTTTATTTATGAAGGAATGAAATGAAATACAGATTTAAATAAAAACACGAAGATACAAGGAAACCTAACTTCAATAAATAAATAGCAACTGCTAAAAACTATTTACATGTAGAAAAGAAACAGACTAGCTCGAGCATTCAAAGGTTATCTAGAAGAGATGTGTCAGCTACATGCCTCCTGAACTAAGTTACAATGAGTCTTTGAGGCATTTTTATCATTAAGAAACAACAAGAAACCCTAAACATCCAAAAAATATAACCCTAGGAGATGAAGCCCAAAATTTTGTGGGCCCCAATGGGGTTAGTTGGAACTTCAACTTCCTAGGGTCATAATTTTGGCATATGATCTCTATTTGGTGCACACTATACCTTGTTAGAAATATCTATCAGAGGACAACAATTTTTTATTGAAAAAAGAAAGCCCTTTGTATTCATTTTCCCATTTCCCCAAAAAAATGTTGTTTAGGGCATCAAAATGGCTCTAGAAGTTTGGGACCCAAAAAACTGATAAAAATAGAAAGTATGCTAGAAAATAGGAAACTAAAAGGAAACAGCGTTGGGGGTCCAAGTAGAATAGGTTGGTGGCCACCAATATCCACATAGATCATGTGGAATGACAAATGGGCATTTTTGAAAGGCCAATTGGGCCATTTTCGAATGACATGTGGCATTGCTCAGAGGGTGACACATGGCATGATGAGATTAGCACCAAAGTGCCCTTAGATAGTAAAGCATGTGATTTTGTAATGTGGCCCTATGTGATAAATTCATTAGCCCTTGAGGGCGTCGGTGTAGGTCAAACAGAGGTTGACGAGTCATCGTTTTCCACTACATTTTTTGTGATTTTGGGTCGTGGTATGCCACTATGAGTATAAATAAACCAATTGAATCAATGGGTTTCAATGATTGTGTGGCGAGTTTCGGGTAGTCTCATAGATTAGCATAGTGATATCTTGAGTGAGGAACGAAGCGATCGATAGAAAATAAGCCACAGGGATGAGAGTGTGTTTTGTTCATATTTGTTTTATGTGTTATGGATTTTAGGGTCGAAATTAGTTGTTGTATGTTGGGTTGAAAGTTGATTCTAAGCTTGTTCGAATTTGTTGTGGAAGATTGAGTAGTTTTGGTAAGTCTAAGTTGAAGAAAAAATTAAAAGTTATGGAACCAATATGAAAATAATATGAAATAGAGATCAATTGTGATATTATGAGGTTGGCGCTTGCAAATTGCTTGAGGAGGCAAGTGCCTCCATTAGGTTGTTGCCTACAACAAGTGGATGATTTCATATTTTACAGGTTGGTGACTCAATCAAGTTGAATCCAATAGCAAGTTGGTGCTTCATATTTCTGAGGTTGGTACCTCAATTAGGTTGTAGCCTAAAGCAAATTTCGTGCTTTCATATTTCAGGAGATTAGTGTCTCCTTCTAGTTGGTGTCAATAAACCATTCTCATTAAAAATTAAAGAAAAATATAACAAGATTTATGCTTTTTTCCTACAACGATTTCCATGTATATCCGATGTCCTTATGTATTCATGTGATGATTGATTTTATTGATATATAGTTATGTTTTCAGCTATGACGAATTTTTAAGTTTGGTTAATTTGGCCATTACACTGTTTACAACCCCCCCCGCAAGTGTAACCATAATCCTAACAAATTGTTTCCCTATATATGTAATGAATGGCATAAGAATGGGATCTTCAACATTTTTGGTTGGGTGATTTTATAAAATCTCAACCATGAGAGACAACAATAGAAGCTTTAGGAATAACATGTTTAGTATAGAGAGGTTTCCATCACATAATACCAACAAATAGAGGAGGATTAGAGTGAACAATCCAACCATACTTAGCAATCAAGGAAACTAGGTTAAGATTGGAGATACTTGGATGTGTTTGCAAATTAGGTAGGAAAGATAATGGAGGTGGATATGCATTAGGATCCCCCAAATATA
>APFE030401696.1:173942-203047 GCA_000404065.3 Pinus taeda | reverse complement strand
TTGGTTATATTGTGACTCCTTAGACTCCTATATATAGAAAGGAGGTTTTGTCATTTGAATCATCCAAGAATTGTTCATTTATGTAATGTAAAGGAGGTTGCCTCCTCGAAGAGGCTGAATTCTAGGGCATTAATCTATCTTTTCTATCTTTTTGTGAGTTGGTTTCATAACATATTCTATGAAAAATATATTTGAATTTGGTTAATATACAAGAAAAATATGACTTTTGTTTAATAGTTTGTAGGAAAAGCATGTTCTCAATATCACTAAATGAGTTATCATTTAATGTTTACAAAACCACAGAGGTTTATACCACATTGGTCAAGTAAAAATGATAACAAGTGGTTTATAATACTTTATCAACACAACATATTTCATGTGTGATATAACATATGATATAGTTGATAGTATAACTACTAAAATTTTGACTTTGACTGTATATCAAATCTACATATGAAAAACCCTTGTCTATGGATTCCATGTCAACATGCAAATCTTAACCTTTTGTTGGCACTAGAGGAGGAAAGACCTAGGGCCCAATATTTTTCCCAAAAAAATCCAATGGATAATGGCATTGTTAATGTATACAAGCAAACAAGGTCTCACTCGAGGTATGCAATGGGATTGCAAAGCCTATGTAAGTTATATAGGCAGACAAGTGCATAAGGGGTGGTTCTAACTCACATTGACTGAACCAAGGTTGTCGCAACTATTGTAAGTTGCAGATATTCCCATGTCACAGACATGTATTCCCAACCCTTACTGTGCACATTACAACATTCAAAGATTATGTTCCATACTAATCACACATAACACACTATTTATATGTGAAACTCACTCTCCAAGAGTAGTCTAGGGTATATGCACAATATTACTTTGACAAGAATTAACAAAAGACAGGGCTCATTCTTTATACAACAACATACATATATATAAAAAAAAAAAAAGTAATTATATCAATAGAAACCATAACTTCACGCAAGCTCGAAGCCAATCCATAACATTCACCATCAAAACACAACATCAAACATCAAAGACATATGTTTGAGACCAAAACACCTGACGAGCCCATATATTCATATTTACTAGTAACAATAATTGGTACATAATTTCATGAGTCCGACAACAAACTTATGAAGCAGTTACTCAATTTATACCTTTGGGAAACACCATAAAATATTCACAAATAGATATTAGGTCAAAGTTCCACCACAAGATTCCTCATCGGACACAAAATACTCATCAGACAATACATATATAGAGCAAAGTACACTGGAACAAGCTACTCAAATAGAAGAACATTCAAATATTAGAACACTAAAAAATAGAACTCTGAAAAAAAAAAATAGAACAAAGACCCGAACAGAGAACCCTTGACTAGTGGCAGTCATCCTTTTTACAGTGCAGGTCATCCATCTCTGTTTCAGGGAATATTTTTCCAGCTCACCTAACTAAGTTGTTCTCGCACATGCAATCTTCAACTGTCTACAACACCATGTCTTATTGAATGTGCCACCCCATTCCATATCTTACTAACCTACATATCTCGAAAATACCCTTTCAGTTGAGGAATAAAACAATTACCACACAGTGATATTTGGTTTTTATTTCATATCTGCATGATATGTCAAGCATTTCTCTATCGAGCATCTGCGTGGTAAGTCGAGCAAGCATTTGTTGAGAACACACGTAGTATGTCAAGCATATGCATGGTCTTCTACTCGTGATATCCATACCTTCCTACATAGTACTTCCATACTTATGAAAAATTCAAAAAATTCCCCCTTATCCCTTCTTTACCAAAATTTCACCTTTATCCTTTCCTTGCCCCAACAATCCTCCATTATTATTTGTGGCTCATCCCTAAGACACTTTATTTTTGTTGTGTACTAAGAGAAGGGGGGAATTTTATGGACTTAGCCACAAACTTCACTGTGGAAAGAACACCTATGAAAATATTTATTTGTACTAGGGGAGCTTTGAAAAAGTGCTCTATGAGACAAAAATGTCGTCATTGATCTAAATTTCTTCATCATGTAACTACTCGACTTCTCCACCAACTATTGTTGCCCTCCCCTCCACTAATTTATTTGACATCCTAGTGTTGTACTTTCAAGCATTGTGGTGCAACATATGATGCGGGAAAGGATAATAGACTACTAAGAATGGTTTCATTTAGTTATTTGGCAGTCTAGATCCAAGCATCAATATTTTTAAGCTCAACATTGTCTTATAGTATGTGCCATAGTTCCACACCTAGCTCATATAGTTGGGTACAATCCTTTTCAATCTATTGGGAAATGTCAAGAGATTTAGATGAAGTGCGCCCTTTTTCATGTCGTTCAACTTCCTCCAATGGAGTGGTAGAATTAATTTGGAGTTGTAATTCTTACACCTTCACCTCTAGGCCATAAACAACATGTTATATCTTGGATAATTTTCTCCTGGTTTAATTTCACCTCCATGGGTACCCTGGGCTTTTATTGTATACAGGTTCAACAACTTGGTGAAGCGTGTCTTCTCTTTCTCTGCTTGGTGTCTTGCCTCCTCTATCTAGATTTATGCCTCCTGTAATGCTTCTGGTTTTGTAGTCGGTTGGACTAGGTCCACTTTCATTTTTTTTGCTCTAACTTGGATCTATTGTGCAATAGAATGTTGTAAAGAATTTAAAATAGGCATTGGAAATTGTGAGATAATCAAGTCTACCTGTGGTAATAATTGTGCCCATTATTGAACTTTAGTATATGAAAAGTGCATTGTGACCAACAAAAATGTTAGTGTGTGAGGCTCTGAGGATGTCGCAGAGGGCTGCAACAATTTTGACCAAGTATCTTGTGTAGGGGTTTCTCTAATTTCCTATGTTAGTGTTGTTGCCTCTGGTGCACCAAGCGTAGGAGTTTCCTCCCTCGAAGCTTCTATCATCAACCTACGTTGTTCCAACTATTTATGTGTGTGGTCTTACAGTTCTCAATTTTCTTGGGCTACCTTTTCTATAAATGTGACCACAAGTGCAGCCCCTTGTTTCTTCACTTCTTTCTTTTGTGGGGTCATCCTTTCTTAGTCCTCATATGATAATTTGGGGTGAAACCCCATCGACTTACTGGCTTTCGTATTTTTGCAAGTTCCCTTTTGTTGGCCTATGAGTAGCCTCTTCTTAGTTTTTGGTGTTGTCTCCTCCTGTTCTGGATCTCGCAGTGACATAGTAGGTCACACCTACTCTGGTTCCTCCATATGAGTCTTTGTTACAAGTGCAGTCCTCCCTCCTAGTTGGTCATTTGTTTGTACAACCTTTGAATATGTTTCAGTCTCGAAGTCAACGTCTTCGACATCTATTTGTATGTCAAGCACTGATACACCACGTATAATAAAGTAGGCAGTGATACATATGATACTAGCACCCTCCATTATTTTATCCAGTCATTGACAGTCTGAGACATAGTGTCCTCATCAAGCTCGTACCGATAATGTAGCCATGTCGCATTAGGATTAGCCTTGGCCTGGAAATACATGGAGTGAAAAGTGGCATGGGAAGGGGATAAGAAAAGTTGTTTTAAGCATGAGTCTAGTATTTTGGTGACTTTCAGGTTCCATCTTCGAGGGGTGGTTGCGTTTTTTGAGCATCTCAGACATAATTGAGAAGTGTCCTAGAGATTCAAACATGAGCACATCATTTTTACAAAGACTAGATGATGGTGATAATTCGGTTGTGGCGAAAACTACTTTTCCTTCCTACCTGCTAAGATATCTTGGATGGATATCAGAAGGAATATGATAGAAAAGGATAAAAATATTGGCTATATAGTCATACAACAAATCCAAAAATTTTGTGGCATAATCAAGGGCATACAGGGGAACCCTTAGGCTGCGGGTATTGGAAAATGTCAAAAAAATATAGCTAGATCAAGGATACATTGGATCTAGTGGAGGTTTTGATTTGATTTTTCATAGGGTGTTGCATAAAAGTGTTGATGGTATCCTTCACTTGTTTCATTTTATCTTCATATATTTTGGATTTCTAATGGTTTTTTTATTTTTAATTTTAGCTACATATGTGTCGGGTCACCTATTTTACTTTGACCAATTAATTTTGGACTTCTAGGTTGTTCCCATTGGTCATTTTGTGGCTTGAATCAAGGATATCCATCTATTCTTGGGTGTATCTTGGTTAACTCATTTTGATACATTCCTTTAATATTATTTAGTGCATGGTAGTCAGATACTTCTTTGGGTCAGGATTGGATTGATGATTGGTGTTTTTTTTCGCAACATCATTTATCCTTGAATATCTCCTAGATTAGATTCATGGGGGCTCGGTCTTAATCAACATATTTTGTTTATATTTCCCTGGATGGTTTCTTGGTGTGCTAGGATATATTTCATCAGTACATATTTTTCTATGATAACTCTTGGACAGTGGAGTTTCACTGTCAAATTACAATTCCTTGTTCATTGTATAATTTTTTAATGTTGATCTCTAGGGAATTTTAATTGGTGTGATCGTTTTCTTTTTTCTTTTGGCAGTCCTTATTTGGGTTCTAGATTCAATTTCTCCTTTTATTCGATGTTATCATTAGTTTCAATATTGTTGTATATGATGTAGCGTACTTTTTCTATGTCATACTGGTGGTGGATTCAATTATTCCATTAAGATTAGCGGATTTTTTTCTCTATCATGGGATAACAAGTGTCTTGAGCCCATCTTTCCAAATAGGATAGTTGAGCCTTTCTTCTTCTATTCCCCTCATGACAAGTGAGTGGTCATATGCTTTTATCACCTCAATCTTGCCATCAAACATATGAATGGAGTGACCTTGTTGGCAGATGTGGACCAAGGACAACAAGTTTCTCTTCAGCTGTGGGAGATATAGAACATGATGCAGAAGAAAGTCTGGAAGACCAGGAAATTCTAGCCTGATTGTGCCAAGCCCTGATGACTTGATTTTTGATTGGTCTGCAAAGTATACTGTTCCATCAACATTGTTATTAAATTCTTCAAAAAAATCTATTCTATGAGTCATGTGGCAAGTTACTCCTGAATCAAGCAACCAATCATTTTTCCAAGAAGCAAGTGAGGCATTAAATAAGTCTTCATTTATTCCGATATTACATTGTGCCACAACATAATGAGCGGATTCAGGTGCTTTACCTTTGTGTGTGTTATTAGTTTTACCTTTGGGTTGATTTCTTTGCTGCTCAATTTTATCCCAAGGTAACTTAGATGTGGAGGCATCATGTGATCCATTTCTTTTGCAGCGTATGCAGTGCAAACCTGACTTTTCTTCTTGAGAGTGTTTGGCCCCCCTGCCTCTAAAATATCTTCCTCTTCCTCTTCGACCACCTCTTCCTTTGGAAGAATATTGGGTAAGATTCTTTTATTTATGACCAAGGCACACAACCTCTTTAGAAGATTCAGCGGCTGTCTTCTTTCCAAAATCTTTCTCTCTTTCAGCAAATTTTTTCACAAGAGAGTCAAAGGTAATATCTTTGAGATTTCCATTTGCTTGCAATGACTCAAGATAATTGGAGTAAGTAAGATAAAATGCCTTAAGAAAAGCGATAAGAGGAATATCCAATTTAACCTTAGTGGCTTCGATACCATGCATCATAGATTTTACTTCGAATGTAAGAGCAAGAGGATCATTATTTTGTAATTGAAGAGTGAAGAGTTTAATCATGAGTTGAACAATTTCAAGTGCAGAATGTGAGTCATAAAGTTCTTTCAGCTTTTGTAAGGCTTCGAAAGCAGTTGAAAATGGCGAAATATGGCGACTCACCTCTTCACTTATAGATGCTGCAATTAATGCATAGGTTTTGTTGTTCTTATTTTCCTAAATGGCGAAATCTTTGTCTGAGGTAGGTTGTTTTGGCTCTTTGTCTTCGTCTCCAATACATACTCCTTTCCATAACTCATTGAAAATGAGGGTGTGTTTTATCATCTGGGACCACTTAGGGTAGTTCTCCTTGCCAGTAAGAACTATTCCCACAATAGATATGATTGAATGCATACTGTAAAAAAAATACTTATGCTGGCAAAATGTGCTTTAAAATAATACAACCTTATTCTTCCTTCTTGATTAGGTAAGAAATTGATTTAATATACCAAGAACAAAACTATATTCTATCCATATAGAATATCACCATTTTTTTTTTGGCATTACAATATGGTTGCAATTCAAGAGAAATAAAAGATAAGCAATATCAACTGCTTAAAAGCGAATCGGAATTCTAATGCAAATAGGAATTCTGATGCAAATCGGAATTTTGATGCAAATCAGAATTTGCAAAAAACTTGGACGAAAATATAAATCCCTATGCTCAAATCCTATGCTTTACACCTTGATAGCATACTTTCTCATTGGAAAATACATCTCTTTCTTTTTTTTTGTCTTTTGTGGATGCAAATCAAGAGGCAGGTACCCTTTTTTTTTTTTTAGACCAACTAGACTTATGTGAAAGCAAGGTTATATATCATAGTGGAGGTCTGGCAAGCGGACTTATGTGAAAGCGTTGTTATATATGGAGGGAGCAGCGTATGTATGAAACAACGGACTTATGTGAAAGCACTATTATATATGAAGGGAGCAGCGTATATATGAAACAGTGTTTACAACAACGTTTACCAAGAATTTCATACAAGGATTGAACCTGGTAAGAGCAGCAACATTTATGGAACAAAGAGCAGCAGCATATGGAGGGAGGCCGGTTAGCGTGGAGAGAGTAGGTCTGACAATGGAGTGTTGTTATACCAATGTGGAGAGAGCAACAACGTTTATGGAACAACGTTCATGGCCTCCTCGCTCTGTGATCTTCATCACAATCAAACAACATAGAGCATTGGGTATTCGATGGGTATACCAAGCGTTACCCAGATTATCATGCAGAGGGCAAACCCAGATTTCTTAAAATTGGCAGAAGGGAGTTACAATTGTAGTTAGAAGCCAAAAATGGCGTTGGCTCTGATACCATGTCAGACCAGGCAGTAACTCCACAAAAACAACTTATTCATATTCATTTATGTTGGTCTTTATTATATACATGAGGGAGAGACTGTTCACTTCATCTCCCAGTGACTATCCATATTTCTTATCATTTATTTACATCAGTTACACTTATTCACCCAATCCTGATGATTAGGTGCTAACAATGTTGAATTCATTCATTGATATTGTAGTGGATGACTTGCCTAATAAGTTTCCTCCCATTAGAAGTATCAAGCATCATACTCATCTCATTATAGCTGCCAACCTTCCAAACAAAGCAACCTACAAAATGTCTCCAAAGGAGAATGAAGAGATTAAAAATCAAGTGCAAGAATTGTTGGATACGGGTCTCATCTGAGAAAGCTTAAGTCTGTGTGTTGCTCCAATAGTGTTAACTCCAAAGAAGGATGGCAGATGGAGAACGTGTACATATTACCAAGCAATCAACAAAATCACAATCAGGTACAAGTTTCCATTACCTCATATTGATGATCTTATAGATTGTCTAAGTGGTGCTGCATATTTTTCTAAAATAGATTTAAAAAGTGGATATCACCAGATCAAATTCAAAGAAGGTGATGAATGGAAAACAACACTTAAAACTAATAATGGCCTATATGAATGGTTGGTGATTCCCTTCGGACTTACCAATGCTCCCAATACCTTTATGAGGTTAATGAATGAAGTCTTAAAAGAATTCATTTGAAAATTTATTATAGTTTATCTTGATGATATCTTAATTTACAGTCAGTCAAAAGAAGAGCACCTAAGACATCTTAAGATGGTTTTGAAGAAGTTACAACAAGAAAAATTGCTAATCAGTTTAAAGAAGTGTAGTTTCATGAAAACATAATTATTGTACTTGGGTTTTGTGACTTCAAAGGAATGCTTAAAGACGGATCAAGAGAAAGTGAAGGCCATAATCAATTGGCCAACCCCAATAAATATTTCAAAGGTAAGAAGTTTGCAGGGATTGGAGAGTTTTTACAGAAAAATTATCAAAAATTTCAGTGGTATAAGTGCTCCAATTGTAGAAACTATTAAAGAAAGAAATCAACCATTCCATTGGACAAAATCAACTAGTAAAAGCTTTAAATTATTAAAGAAAAAGATTATAGAACGACCTATTTTAGCATTGCAAGATTTCAACAAGTTGTTCCAGGTTGAGATCGATGCCAGTGGAACTGCAATAGGAGCTATTCTAAGTCAAGAGGGAAGACCAATGGCCTACTACAATGAAAAACTCAATGAAGCCAAGCAAAAATACTCTTCTTATGATAAAGAATTCTATGCCTTGATACAAACTTTAAAAAAATGGAGACATTATCTTATGCCAAAAGAGTTCATCCTCTACACAGATAATCATGCTTTACAATATATCAACAATCAAACAAAATTGAGTCAAAGGCATGTTAAATGGATTGAATTCCTACAAAATTTTACATTTGTCGTCAAACATAAAAGTGAGCAGTCAAATAAAGTAGTCGATGCATTAAGCGGGATCAAATTAATTTTGCAAGAATTTCAAGTGAATGTCTTAAGATTTTATGAATTAAAAGATATGTATAAAGATGATCTAACTTTCAAAGAAGCTTATTCAGATTGTGAAACTCCTGCAAGTAGAGATAGAACTCCATGGTTAGATTACATGATACATGAAGGACTTCTATTCAAAAGGAAGACAACTATGCATTCCAAGATGTTCAATGAGGGAAATCTGCTAAAAGAAAAACATAGTGGAGGTTTAACATGTCATTTTGGGCAAGATAAAACTCTAACACAATTACAATCATTTTATTATTGGCCTCACATGCAAGCAGATGTAAGAAGATTTGTTGAAAGATGTAGGATATGTCAATATGAAAAAGGAAGAAGTCAGAACAGTGGACTATATCAACCCTTACCAATACCAAATCGTCCATGGGACTCTATAAGCATGGATTTTGTACTAGGATTTCCCAAAACACAAAGAGGAAGTGACTCAACATTTGGTGTTGCTGTCAAATTCTAAAAAATGGCGCGCTTTATAGCTTGTAAAAAGACAAATGATGCAACCAACATAACAAACTTGTTCTTCAAAGAAATAGTTAGATTGCATGGATTACCTACAAGTATTGTTCCTGACAAAGACACCAGGTTTGTGGGTCATTTTTGGAGAACTTTATGGAGAAAGTTAGGAACCAATCTCAACTTTAGTTAAGCATATCATCCCAAGACTAATGGTCAGACAAAGGTGGTAAATAGAAGTCTTGGAAATACCTTGAGGAGTTTGATAAGTGAACGTCCTAAACAATGGGATCAAGTACTTGCTCAGGCATAATTTTCATATGATGACTCACTTAACAGAAGCACAAGACTAAGTCCATTTCAATTTTTTTATGGAATGCATCCAAGAGGAATTTATGAGTTAAGGAACCTTGGAAAATGACAATTTAGAAGTGCAGATGGTGAATATTTTGCAGCCAGTATGTAGGAAATATAGGACGGAGTCAAGCAACAATACAAGAAAGCAACAACAAGTATAAACGAAGAGTAGATTCCAAAAGAAGACAACAAGATTTTGATGTTGGAGACTTGGTCATGTCACATCTTTGGAAAGAAATATTTCCTACTAAAAAAAAAAAAAACAAAAACAAAACGGACCATGCCAAAATCAGAGGAAATTTTCCTCAAATGCTTATGAAATAGAACTACCCAAAGACTTTGGCATTTCGCTGATATTTAATGTTTCAGATCTATACCCCTTTAAGAAACCAGTGAATGATCCTACAAATGCACTTGTTAGTGATAAAGTTCAATGGGAGAAACAACTACCTTCAGCACCAACAAAGTAGATTGAACCAATCATGGATAAAAGGGTGGTCAAAAAGACCAGGAATAAAGAGTATTTTCAATACTTGGTTAAATGGAAGAATCAACTAGTCGAAGATGCTACTTGGATGACAATAACAAAGATTTCAAAATATGTTACCAGTGTTGAAGAACTCTAGAAGCAAAGCATATGAATGTATCTTTTCCTCCTTGGTAGTATGATAGAGGAGCATCTTATGTTTCAAAATTATGTATTTATTTAATTTGGAGAATCTAGAAAATTCTAGATTTTATGAATAATTCTAGAATTTGTTAGAGATTAGGTAGTTAAGATAGATTCCTAAAATTGAGAGGATTACTCTCAACTTCCTCCAAATATCCACGAAAAAAGTTTCTCTTGAGAAATTCGAGAGATTTCTTCCTCCAAAATAAATAGCCATGTAATTCATTTGGAAAGCCAAGTTTGGTGAGAAAATCAATTTAATAAATTATATGTTTATGCATGCTTTTTGTTCTTTATTTTTTCTCATTTGTTCTCTGCGTCAATTTTCTTCAATTTCTTCTATTTTTCCTTCAATTTTGCTCATATGCAATTATGTGACCTTTCTTTTCTCTTATTTTCCATTATTTCATAAATAAAATGCTAATTAATGCCTCTTTTCCTTTGCCAATTTCCATAGCCATTTATTAGTCGCTAGTGATCCTCGTCACTATGTTTTTGCCCAACATTCATCTTGGAATACGTGTCCCATGACCTTGGTCTTATTTTTTCTTGATTAATTTTATTATATGGAATTTTAATCAGGGTCGTTACACATGTTCTGGGTCAGTTCTTGTTCACTTTTTGTATGAAAAGCTTTGTCATTATTTCATTTATCATTATGAGAAGTTACATGCAGTTATGGGTGGTGATTTGGAGGCTGGCTTGGAAAAGTGGCTCAAATCTCAGGACTGCACCCTCTGAACTGGAGATTTTGGGCTATAACTGCATGGAGGCAGTGTTGTGCATGCATTTATAGGCCTATAATCATACCCAGGCCTTGTCATGCGATCGATTGTGGGCTTAAGGTAGTGAAAAAGAGGTTTAATTAAGGGTTTGGTCACTTGGGGTGGTCCTTTGGCCCCTTGGTGTCCTGTAGCCCCGAGGGATGTTGCGATTTGTAAGTTTGTTAACCCCATTTCCATAACCGGAGTTTGGAGGTCGGGTCATGTCATAATATCTCTCCATCTCATGTTTACCCTGCCAGGCCGGTGAATGTGGGTAAATGTGGGAGGGGGTGGTTACAACAAGCCTCTTAAAATAAGTTTTTTTACAAACCTTTCAATGCACATGTCTCAGTCTTCTTATGTGATTGCTCAAGCTTGCACATATTCTTGTAGTTGATGACTATAATTATTCTTATACCCTCATTAATACAATCTTCTTAACTGTAAGGATTAGCTTAGTCACCCACCTACAATACATTCACAAGGCTTATATGTTTGCTTACGTATTTTGTTTTTCTCATTAGAATACTCGGCATTTTAGAGGGATACTAATCTAACCTCTCAATCCTCCAGAATAAGGCTCTTATCCATTTAATATTGCAGCCTAATCATTGTATAGAATTATAATTATGATGATTGTGTAAGGGAGATAGATCAAGCCTTGAATATGATCTTAGTTCATGTTGTTTTAATAATATCTATGCCCAGGACTGCAATAGTAGTCTGGGCTCCATTTTGTGGCTTAGTAGGATCATAATGCCTTCAAATAACTTGGCCTTGGTCTCTCTTCAAGAAGACACCTCATAAAATAATCAAATCATCTTTTAATCTTGCATAGGACTTTGTTTATATTCTAACTAGGGCTATTAAGTTTGCTTTTCGAATTCCTGTAATAAAGACTCTAGGCTCTCCTAGTTCCATCGCATACCTTGCTCTGGTATGCCGCTTAGTGACTGAGATAATGACTAATATAATGTGCCATGAATTGTATACTTCTTCTCTTAGGAACTTGGTTTTAGAGTTTTGGATTCGTCTTGAAATCTCGACACCTTTAACAACCTTCTTCTTTCCCTTGTGCACATGAATCAAGCTCTGATACCATGTTGAGAAATCTACGACATCAAAGGATTAATTTCTTTACGTAGATTTCTCCTAGCCTTTGACATTTTCTTTTGATTAGGTTTCTTATTATTTTTTTCATGTTTTTATTCATCAAGACAAATGCGAAACAAAGATCATGAACACAAGATGTAGGCACAAGGCCAGGGAAAAACCCCCATGAAGGGGAAAACCCAGTCAACTCTTTCTCTAGTGTATTAATTTAGATTGATACAAACTTGACCTTTTGACACAAACTTATTCCATCCACCAAATCAAACCCAACCAAACATCCTGTCATCTTCTGCAATTTTTTCTTCTTCTCATCTTTATTCCTTGCAACTGTCATATTATGTTCCTCCAACAATTTGGTTCCTGCAATTAATGTTCTTGGCTCCTGCAATAAGCTTCACAATGACTTGCGTGACATAGAATCATCATGATGGCTAAATAAATTTCCTTTTCCTCTTCACTTGGATTATCTCTCCTTCTTATGATCCTCGTATTACCTTCTATTCTTGACCGAACTGCATATCGAACTTCAAATTACTCTCACTTCAAACGGCTCGAGTTCATTCCTATTTATAGTTGTTGGAGTGTCATTTAATAGGCCGACATGAATGATTTGTAAAAGTCGACTTATCAACTATTTTGAGGCTGACTTGTTCACATTTTGTTAACTATTTGAAGGCCGACTTGAAGGATAAGTGGCTATCATTGTATGAGAAGGAGATGACTTGGTGGAGGAGATCCTTTGACATAAAATAATTTTCTTTCTTTTGAATTTGACTCAATAAAAAGAATCCTAAAGCACATAATGGGTGCTATGACCTATGAACCATTGACCCAAGCATGAAACCCATGTTTTAATAAGTCAATCATTTCTTAATAAGAAATTATTTTTCTTTTTCTTTAGACAAATACATTACATCATGACTCAAATTCAATTATGAAGATCGACACTAGTTACATTCTTCAACAACAAGTTCCACACACATCAAATTGACAATTAAATGTATAGTTCCTAATTTATCTACTAAGTGATTAGAAGGTAATTGAAAAACCCGCTAAGTATTGTCCTTGATTAAAGACTTCCACTACGAAGAAATCTACTTGTGTAGGTTGACCAAGCAAGGCCAAAAACTATTGAATTTGTGGATAAAACCATGATATTTGAAATTTTTTGCTTGATCAAACACATCTTGGACAATGAGCGTGGAGATCATAGGTGCTTCTTGAACTAAAAATATAAAGGACTAACTAGGATTGCCACCAAGCTTTAAAAAGTCATTGAAGCAAGTCATCACTAGACCATGAGCAAAACCAAGTTTGGTGCAGAAGGACCCTCAAAAGGAGCTTTCTAAACCATACAACGAGTCTTAGCCGCCATTGAAAACCAACAAAAAAAGGAGGTGTTGAGAGAACCAACAATAGAGAGAACCTACATCAGTAAGGATGAAAGGAACTACAAAAAGGGTTGCATGGAACTAGAGAAATCAACCATGAACCTTTAGAAGGGCTACATCAACCAACTGGGATGAAACCCTAGTTACTACATAATAGTGATGTAACTCCAATAATTATAATATCTATTATAATGAATGCTTTTATAAAGACACTTCACCATGAGTAAAATAGGTAACGTATAAGAAATACTTGAAAACACCACCAATATTATTTATAACTCATGTAACATTCACATATAACAGAATTTCATATTACAACATATCAATATAATTTGTTTTATATATTATATATATATAATATATATATATATATATATTTATAATATTTAAAGGCTAATCACAAGAGAATGGAGGTTTTTTATTTTTATTTTTTAAATAAAATATCTTGTATAGTCTATATAAGGAATAAATATACATGTTTCTATCTATTCATTTTATGATGTCACTTGTGGGAATTGAACTGCGTTGGAGAAGGAATAAACAATCATCCTCCAACCATTAGAGATAAACCCAATTATAATATATATATATAAAAACAAAATCTTATAACTTTTCAATTTTATATATTTTATTTACATTATTAACACTTAAATTTAAAAAAAAAAAAAAAAAAAAAAAAAAAAAAAAAAAAAAAAAAAAAAAAAAATTCACCATAACAAAAAAATCTAAATATTTAAATCTTTAATATAGTTAACATCAATAATTTAACAACACAAGAATTTATAAATCTCTTACTCTTCTATATATCTATATCTATATCCATGGCAATTATGGCCATGTTGAATTTAAAAATAATCACAAATAATTAAATGCAAATTTATGAGTAGATGGAGTACCATATTTTGATGTTATTATAAAATGTGTAAAACCTATTTGATTGGATAATATGATAGATTTCATTCTCAAAAATTTTTGTACATTAAAGAGTAGTTGTTTCTTTTGAAATATATATATGTTTCTTTTGAAATATATATATATATATATATATATGAAAAATCTATTAATAATTTAGTTGTTGTTGTTTTGTTTTGTTTTTGTTGTTGTTGTTTTGTTTTTGTTTTGTTTTGTTTGTGTTGTTTGTTTGTTTGTTTTTGTTGTTTGTTTTGTTTTTGTTTTGTTTTTTTTTTTTTTTTTTTTTTTTTTTTCACTGGAAAAATCGTAGTCTTTCATTATATGGTGAAAAATTACATATAGTATATGTTGTTTAGCATATGCGATTTGTCAGGGTGTCCAAAATATCTACAATTCCATTCCTGTGAATGGCTGTGTCAAAAATAAAAAAATCATCACGCAGGATGATGTTGTATAGAGTTCATATAAACATATTTACTTCTCGCAGGGTGCGGTTCATAAATAAAACTAAGTTATCTACATCATCAGATATGGCCGGTGGTTCTGCAAAATTTATGAACCATCCATCTGATGGTAGATTTGATCTATATAAGGCCTGTGGTAGTACTGGTACTGAGAGGTACCTCTCTGTTCCTAGATTATCCACTGTCCTCTTGGCAGGTGTGTGGCTTCTTTGGATAATCCGTCGGCACTGTGGTTGTGCTCCCTATAGATATGATGAACAAGGATGGAATTAAAAAGAGATTTGAAATGCATTACTTCATCTAGAATATTTAAGAGTGTGTGTGCATGACATCTAGTATTCTTGTCGATCCAATCTATAATATTATTTGAGTCACCATATATCTGTATCTCTCTACAGTCATGATATGAAGCAAAGTGCAAAAGATGTCATAGAGTAATAAGTTCTGCAAAATTGTTTATTCCTACGCCAAGACCTATCTTGACTTTGAAGTAATGCTGTTCTGAAAGGTATAATATGAACCCTCCCCCACATCCGTGTTGCTGAGTAGCTCCATTGAAATATGCCCAAGGAGATGAATAGTCTATAGGGTCGAGGGCAACAGGTCTGCGAGGGCGAGGTGGGGTATATTCAGGTAGTTCATGATAGGATGCAATGATTTTAGCAATAGTGGACTGCCAGCTGATAGTGCCATTGTCAAAGGTCGGTTTATTTCTGGCCAGCCATATGGCCCAACATATGATTAGAGGTAGGCACGATAGATTTGATCCTACATGTGCTCTGTTCCAGGCTTCCCAGACTGCTGAAACGTTGTCACCTTCCCATGTTCTCATGAACTTGATCTCAGTAGCCATGTCTTTCCATATTTGCTTAGTTGTAATGCAGGAGGTGAACATATGTTCTGTTGATTTAGTGTTTTGTTTGCAGAGTATGCACCAATAAGGACCATACAAGGATTTGTGCATAAGCGAGTTCCCTGTAGGGACCTTATTCCGAAGGATGTACCAGAAAAAAGTCTAGTTCGAGGAGGAGTTTTTAATTGCCAAATGAGCTTCTACCATCTCTGTATGATTTATGGTTGTTTGTTTTGAATCAAACACAGGTAGCCTTCCTTTGGAGAATAGAAACCAGATTTGGGCTTGCTCCACATGAGCTCATATGGGCATTCCTTGATGCGGATATGAGATTTGCTCAAAGCGTTAGTATAATCATCCCAAATGAGGTGCCAGTGGGGAGGCAAGTTAAGCTGCGCGACTGATTTCCAATCTTGTGAAATAATGGAGGAGTTCTCATGATCCGCGATATGGGAAATTACTTTTATGTTCTGATGATTTAGTAATTGGATAAGCTCTCGTGGGAGGAAACTTCTACCCCCTCCTCCGGTCCATGGGTCCATCCTAATGCGTGCACTGGTTTTTGCATTAATTCTCCAAGTAAGGTGACTGCGAATAAGGGGAGTGAGCACAATAGAGCTTTCCAAACTGATGATATGCCTGTTTTATTCCAACCTGGAAATCTAATCTAGTCCATTACTTAGAGGGGCCAAAAATATTTGTGGTATGAAATGGATGTCCAAAGATTATGCTTAGTAAGTAGTGTCCATCCCATTTTTGCTGCCAGAGCATGTGCAAAGGATGGTAAATCTTTAAGGCCCCATCCTCCCCACTTTTTTGGTAGGGCAATTTTGTCCCAGCTTATCCACGCAAAGACTATTGTCCTAACCACCATTCCAAAGGTATCTGCAGTAGATTTTCTTGAGACGAGCAAGAATGCCTCTAGGAATCCAGGCTAAAGCCATCCAAAAAACCGGGGTAACCTCCAAGACAGATTTAATAAGCACCAGTTTTCCAACTTTGGATAAAAAGCGATGGCTCCAGTGGGATATCCTTTTCTCAAATTTGGTGATCAACTAAGTCCAATTGACTATCTTATGTCCCAAAGGCTTGATCCATAAACCCAAATATTTGAAGCCCTGGTCAAGAGGTCGGGGGATATAAGGGAAAGGTTGCAAGGCAAAATTGGACTCTTATGCAGAAGTGTATGCCAGAGAAATGGTGGATTTTGTATGATTTTCCATCATACTAGTGGCTTTGAAGAAAGTGGCGAGGATCTTTTCAAGAGCGACCGAGTCACGAATACTTCCATCCAAGGATATGAGGACATCATCCACAAACAAGAGATGAGTCAGGTAGCACTGATTAGTAATCTTTAATCCAGATAATCTACCATTCTGCTTTTCATGATAGATGAGTCTGCTCAGGCATTCCATGACAAGCAGGAAGAGGAGAGGAGAGAGTGGACATCCTTGCCTGAGTCCTCTTTCAACATGGAAGAAAGGAGAGGTAGAGCCATTAATGAGAAGACTGTAGGTGGGGGTTGATAAGCATGCCATTATCCAAGTAGTAAATAAGTGGGGGAAGCCCAGGTGGATAAGAAGCATTTTGATATAAAGCCAACTCACTCGATCAAATGCCTTAACCAGATCAATTTTGAGGATGATACCCTTTAGTCTTCGAACGTGGATGGAATGAATGGCTTCTTGAGCAGTACCAATGGCTTCATGTATCTGGCGATCTTCGAGAAAAGCAAATTGTTCAAGGAGGATATGCTGGGATAAGATAGGCCTGATATGATTGGCAATGATTTTGGTTATGATCTTGTAAAGGCAGTTGCATAGGGAGATGTGCTAGAAATTATTAAAGGAAACAGGGGAATCAGCTTTAGGTATGAGAGCGATAAAGGTAGAGTTGATAGCATTATACAATCTACCTAAAGATCGACATTCCTCCACAACCTATAGCAGGTCTAGGGCCAATAAGTCGTAAAAAGCCAAATAGAATTCGATTGTCCACCCATCTAGACCCGGACTTTTGTCCTTTTTAAACCACTTTAATACCCCCTCAAGTTCCTCCAGGGTGACAAGAGAATTTAGTTCATTCGCAGTTTCCTCCCCCACAAATCTAGGGAATAGCCCAGCCACTTGTATGATATCTGCTAGATTGAATTCTTGGGGAGATCTAAACAGATTCCAAAAGTGGGAAGTACCCAATCTGGAGAGATTTTGGAAATTGTCAGCTTGCTCTCCATCAGGTAGGGGCATTTCCAAATAGTGTTTGCAGTCTTCCTTCTCTTGGCAAAATTTTGGTAAAATTTAGTATTTTCATCTCCTGCCTTTAACCAAATAGCCCTACTCTTCAATCTCCATGATTCTTCTCTCTCCTTGAGGATCTTGTCTTTCTACTTTTCAAGCTCAATCAGCTTGGCTTTCTCTTCTGCTGAGGTAAAGCCCAGATTTTTGTTATCCAACAAACTGTTCAGCTCAGCTTCAATGGTTGTAAACGCCTGTTCATCCTTAGCCTTCTTCTCCTTTTCCCAAGCCATGGTTATTCATTTAAGCTGAGATAATTTGTGGCAGAAACTTCAACCGCTGATCTGAGATTTGTTATAGGGTGGGAGGTCCAAAAGTCCTTGACTAAACATGTATATCCATCATCTTGAAGCCAAACATGATTGAATTTGAAGGGGGCCTTTGGCTTGGCATCAGGTCCTAGAATCTCCAGGTAAATAGGAGAATGGTTTGATATTCCCCCTGACCCCACCCATTGTCTGTATCTGGAGAATCTTTGAAGTACGGGGATTTTGATCAAATATCTGTTGAGCCTTCTAGCCAGGGTTGCTTCCCCTACTCTTCGATTCCTCCACGTGGGCATAGGCTTGTTCATGGGGACATCTGTAAGATCGTGCTGGTCTAGAATGTCCTTAAAGAATCCAGACAAGGGGTCAATTTGGGCTTGTGATCCCCAGGATTCCCCATATCCCATGGAAAAATTTAGATCACCCCCTATGATAACCTGATCCATAGATGTCATGTTTGATTGAAGAAAGAAACGCCATAAATCTTCTCTCCACTGGCAAGGGCCATATACATTGATGATTCTCAAGGATATACCAAGCTTAGCTGAGAAAAGATCCATTCCTATAAATCCCATTCCTCCCCATGTGGCAGGTACATTGATGGATCGAGGATTATATCCTATGGCTAAACCCCCAGCTCTACCTATGGCATCCAGGGTATGGAAGTGCCACCCAGATATGATGGTAGCTAGGGTTTGCTCAATAGAAACAACATTGCCAAGGTCTCCTGCAACATTATAATATCAGTCAGCTTGTTTTCAATCAGCCTTCGCATGGCTAGTTTTTTGGAGGTACTAGCCAGACCTCTGCAGTTAAAGGAGAGGCATTTCATGGTGGAACCCCTCCCGAGGTATGTAGTGCTCTAAGAACCCCTTCCATGGTGGATTGCTTGCCAGAGGCAACTTCGGCTTCGACCTTCTGAATGGCTTTTGATAGGAAAGATTTACGCCCTTGGGAAGATTGTGAAGGAGGTCCAGGGTAGGTTAGATCTAGCCCAGATTGAGAGTCAGGACCTAGTATGTGCCGAGAGCGAAGATTGTAAGAGTGGGGAAATACTGTATGGGAGGTGGTCGAAACCCTAGATGAGGATGGGGTCGGATGGACAGTAAGGGAGGAAGGGGCGATGATGGGCGAAGGGATGGATATCTCACAATTGATAGCAGGTGCCAGAGGTGAAGTGAAATCCAATGATGAAACAACGGAATGAGACAATGAAGATAAGTGAGAGGAAAGGGGTAAGAGAGGAGTAGTACCTGATTTTCGAGCCATCTTCGCAGCTGCAGCAGCTCTTGCCCGAGTCAAAGGGGGTGAGGGTGGCTTGAAGGTCTCCTCTTCAGCCTTTGAGGATTCACCAAAGTTGAATTGTTTTGGAGCCGAGATGCTGATTTGAGTGGCCAAGACTATAGCTTTTCCTTTTTGAGGCGATGGAGAGCCCAGGGGATCTACTGACTTCGTGAGTAAAGGGCATTCCTTGAATACTTGCCCTACCTTATGGCACCTTCCACAGTGGAACGAAACACCCTCATAATCCAAAATCTGTACTCTGGTGTAGTGCCTCCACTTTAGGGTAATCTTCTCTTCCAGACACTCCCTTGTGTCCAAACGTACTAGAATTCTCACCAGCGCACGGTTTTTTGTCTGTACATAGGTCTTATCATATTCCAGATAAGTCCCAAGGGCATTACGAATCCTAATAAACACTACTTCAGACCAAAATTGTAGAGGAAGCCCTGACAATCGCACCCATATAGGTCCTGCTCCAATTTGCTCCCGTTTCGGATCAAATAGTGGTGACCAGCGCTTGAGGAGGACTGGTGCCATCTCTATATGCCAATATTTTGCTAGTATTAGATCAGTATAATTTGCCTTAGAAAAATGTAGGGCAAACCAACCTCTAGCCAGGCTCTGAACCTTTGGAAGTTCCTGAAGTATGCCTCCCTAGATCTCTTTTACCCAATTTGCGAGCCTAGTTGTTGAGTAAGCCCTTCCTCTCATGTGCCCAACAAGAACCCTATTGGCCTTATCCACCACCTCGCCCAATGGGGTATCTTCGCCAAAAGTAATGGTGAGGTCCTTTGCTGAAGATTTCATGCACTTGACCTTTCTCTTCCCTGTTCTTGGTGCCGATGGGTGTTTTGTCAACAAATCTGTGCCCACCTCCTTTAGAGGAGTCACAGCTTTTGTTTTGATGACCGGTGAGTCGAAACAGCCTGAAGGGAGTGAATTAGGGTTTGCAGAAACTGGGGGAGAAGAACATGGAGGGGGCGAAGGGTTAAGGGCAGGGAGTGGGTCGAAAGCAGGCGATGGAGGCGATATGGCGGTAAGGAGATCGAGAGTGCCGGGAGAAAGCGGGGGGCAATCGAGGCTCATAGATTCCAATGAGAGTGATCTGAAACGCAACGATAAGGAGGAGGTACCAGGAAGCGAGACAATTGACGATGAACCCGGGTGAGGTAGAGCTGTGCAGTGAGTGTTAGGGTTAGGGCTACGACTATTGAAAATGGTTTGTCCCTCGAAAGGATCTAGGGAATAATCAAGGGCCTCCTCTTCAATGTCCATCTTGTCCATTGACAAAAACCGCCACTGAAACTACTAGAAGGACAGTTGACCGTGCGCACAGGAAACAGATGCCGACAGGTTGAAAGGAGATGGTAACAACTATCGCAAGTGCCCGAAATTACCGAGTTTAATATTTTTGTTATGTCTCTTGTGCAGGTGCAAGGATGCGCGTGCGCCACCTGCCTGCCTGCGGCCACGTCAGAGCCCATAACATTTTCGCCCGCTGATTACATCCCTTCGTCTTATAATTTAGTTGTCAAATTAGTAATGGGAATAATCATCAATGGCTTGACTCATCATTGATATTCAAGAAAAACCATGCTTCACTGGTTGACTCATCATTGTTATTCAAGAAAAGCCACATGATCCCTAAGGGGAAACCTTTCACTCGTGGGAGATACCTCTCTATCTTGTGTTGTTAACCTATTTCTTTATGTTTGAGGAAGATGAACTCTTAGCCAAGCAAAAACAATTTTAGGGCATAGTTGACTCCTCATTATTATTCAAGATAAACCATTCCACCTAAAATTACATGTTGGTGGTCCCTAAAGGGGAAGAAAGACTTTCACTCCCCACATGCCTTTAGCCAAACAAAAACAATTTTATGACATACTTTAAGCCAAATAAACAACCTAATTTATTACATTGATAAATATATCTACTCTAAAATTAACTTCTTATTTTTTATTTTAATATCAATAAAATTTAATAAAAATGATAAATCTACTCTAAAATTAACTTCTTATTTTTATTTTTTATTTTTAATATCAATAAAATTTAATAAAAATGATATATATATTTTTTTCATTTTCAATATAAAAGAGTTGGATTAAACCCTAATCTATGAAAATACAATATCAAAATATCAGCC
Organism: Pinus taeda; assembly: GCA_000404065.3. Taxonomy (NCBI): domain Eukaryota; kingdom Viridiplantae; phylum Streptophyta; class Pinopsida; order Pinales; family Pinaceae; genus Pinus; species Pinus taeda. The sequence goes on along the minus strand of APFE030401696.1, from coordinate 181,546 downwards.
ATTTAATTACCTCACTGCCCTAACATACTTTCAAATGAAAATCCGATATTATGCCCTTCCTTTATCCAAAACCCCCATTTGATCCAAATAACATGGTGGAATTTAACATGAAGTTTTTGTACAGCGAAGGCCCTTCTCTGTTATACTGAACTAGTGGCGGGATTTAACAATTTAACAATTTCTACGATGATTTTATTTGTTCAATCGGAGCTCAGAATTTTAATGGGTTTGCTTCGACTGCGTTAAATGGGGTGACTGAGGCCTCTTATATTTCGTTTTCTCCCGTTGAAAGGTTTGTGTAGCCATCTGCGGACAGTTTTTCCTAGAGGTAAGTTAGAACAGTCATAAACCAGGCCTTTGTTAAAACAAATTCTCCTCCATCTCCAGGATGCCCCTTCGTTCAAGCTTCCATCCGAACAACGCACTTTTCATTACATTTAGAGGCTTTTTGAAGGCACCCAACTGCCTCAAACCTACGACACTCTGGTTTTCTCCTTCATACTTGAGCTTCAGAGCTCTGAGCACCAATGGAACAACACTGCCTTGGATTGAAGGATATGGAGATAAAACCAACAAGTCAATGGAGAAAACAGGAGCAAAGCAGACTGGTAAAAAAAGGGGCAGCAGCGGCTCCTGGGATGACGCTGCAGACAGTTACTTTACAAAGCAGAACCCAACCAGGTATGATCATAAGCTTGAAAGCAGCCACAGTGCATTTGATAGGAATGAAAATGTAGGGAAGAAGCAATTTCAGAGACCCAATATAGAATCCGACAGTCCAAATACTGAACCTAATAAAGCCAACAGAAAAGTTAATAGACCCAATGTAGACGTTACTGAAGAAGAAGAGGATTCGGAGCCTTCAAACTATGAGAGTTGGGGAAGAGTGAAGGAAAAGTTTAGAAAAATGGTAGAAAGTGATGGGAAAAGGAAGAAGCAATTCCAGAGGCACAGAACAGAACTTGATGGTCCCGATATAGAAGTTTACAGACCAAATAGAGAAGTTGATAGACCCAGCATAGAAGATGGTGAAGAAGATGAGGATTCAGAGCCTGTAAATGATGAGAGGTGGGGAAGAATCAAGGAATCGTATAGGAAAATGGTAAAAAGTCACGAAAGAAGAAGACCCGCTAGGGCATATGAAAATACCTCAAAGGAAGTAAGAGGCATCCCGAAACAACATCAAGACGAGTGGGGGAGGAGACAGTGGACGCAGGTCACTGGTTCAAGCCCTCCCAAGATGGTGGGAGAGGCTGTTTATGGAGTTGGTCCTGTTTTGGCTGCCCTTACGATAGTGAGGAGGGAGTTCTATGCCCTTCATGTTCAGGAAGGCCTCGATCTGAGCAGTAAGAACACGAAAAAGAAGGACAAGAAGGGGATTGAACAAGTTTTGCAAATGGCAGGGAATCTTGGATTAGCTGTGAAAGAGGCCTCAAAGCATGACCTTAATATGATTGTGGACTCCAGGCCTCATCAGGGCCTTGTATTGGATGCTTCCCCATTGGAGATGGTGAACATAAAGGAGTTGGAGCCCATTTCTATCCATGAAGGTAAGAACTCTCCTCTCTGGGTTGCTTTGGATGAAGTCACTGATCCTCAAAACTTTGGGGCCGTTGTCCGGTCCGCTTACTTTTTTGGAGCAACAGGAATAGTTGTGTGTGCTAAGAATTCTGCTCCCTTGAGTGGGGTAGTCAGCAAAGCCAGTGCAGGTTCGCTGGAACTGATTGAGCTTAGGTCCTGTCGGAATATGATGCAGTTTTTGGAATCCTCTATGAGCAATGGATGGCGGGTTCTGGGTGCTTCTGTGTCCAAAGACGCAGTGCCTTTGAATGAGGTTGCATCAGGCATTCCAACAATAGTAGTATTGGGCAGTGAAGGCAGAGGATTGAGACCTCTTGTGAGTAGATCTTGCTCCCAATTGATCAGTATACCAGGAACTCTTCCACATATTGCAGCGAGATCTGCTGATATTGGTCTGAGCGAGGAAAAGCTTCAAGGTGAAGAATTTAGTAGTCTTTTCCAACTCGAAAGTTTGAATGTCAGTGTAGCAGCAGGTATACTGCTTTATCATTTGATTGGGCCCACTGGGAATTTAAGATTTGACAAGAACCATCCATTAAAATGAAAGTAAGGTTATTGTTTAGTTACCTTGCAGATGATTTTTCTGTATTTTATGTTATCATTTGCTATCAATGTAATTGCATATTGCTGCTTCTTTTCGCCTCTTTATGCATTTTGGTCCTCAAACAGTGTTCTAGTTGAATGCTACTAATAACAATCTAGAAATTATTGCCCAAAAAACTATAGGAGTGCAACTGAAGATTTATTTCTCTATATCACTGCCTCGTTATTGGTTATAAACTTTTGGGGTTAGTTATTGAACTTTTTGGTTCTGTCAACATTTCTGTGAAAAGGTGCTGGATCATGAGGAACTATGTGAGCGCGATATCAGATTCAACTGATAAAGTATTTTTTGTGTGTTGACTTTTGCTGAATAATGTTTTGTTATGTCACATTGGCTCAAATTCTGGTATGGTTGCAAGGCAAACATGGTTCCGAGTTTGAGACCTGAGCCTCATATCATCCAGCTTATGCCATTCTCACAGTTTAAAATGAATCCCAATGGAAGGGAGGTGCAATCGTAGGCTGCATACAACAACTGACATGCCACTAGATATTATTATTGGTTTCCTACATAGTTAAAAAAACAGTCTTCTAAGTATTCCCAAGTCAGACTCTGCGAAGCTCTGCTGCCAAGGTGAGTTGATTCGATCTTGAGTCTGATTTTCAACCGCCCAGTCTAACAGCAGCAGTTCAGATCCATAAGCACTCGCAGCTCAGACCCTAACTTGCAATAGCTCATGGGATATTTATTGCCTGCTTGGTCCAACTCATGGGTGGATAGAAAAACTTGTTGGCATCAAATATTAATGCTAAAAAAGGAGAAGAAACATTCTCATTTTGAGCAAATTCTACTGTCAAGTGTTTGTAAGTTTCTGCAGTCTGAGTAGAACTCTTAAACTTCAGTCTCACCGAGTCATTTATTGAGGCATGTTTTTTAACATTGGTTTATATTATTCTAAATTTCTAAGTACAACGCGGCTTAAATTCTTTCTTTCTTGAGTTTAAATAAAAATAATGTTTTGTCCCTTTCAGTTTTTTTGGGGATTATTTTATGCTTTTAGTTAGTAAAAAGTTGTAGGGATCTCTTTGTAGCATGAAATGAACAAGAATTCATATGTTTTACATATTTTATTATTTAGAAATAATATGGATTATTAGCCAAATATTTCCTAGTTCCGGAAATTTTGAGAAAATATTGCTTAATTCAAATTCAGAAAGTTCACCTCAATCTTGAGGTTCCCTGGATCTATTTCCAATGGACTTTCAGCCTTAGGGCTGAATCTGAAATATAAATTATAACAATATATATTTCACTTCTGTCCACCTAAATCCAGAAGTAAGCCCAAGAAAATAAACGTTAAACTGTTTCCAGCCTATAGAGCACAACGCCCAAGATATAAACGCTTTGAAAATTACTTAATTACAATATATTGATTACAGCAATAAATCCGCCCACTTAGCTTCTATATGTTTGTCAAATCGATCAACAAAATCAGCTAGCTGTCCATGAGCATACCAAACTGCACTTTCACTGTGAGAATATAAACTGAAAATGAAATCTGGAAGTACACAAAGTTTGGACAGCAATGCACATTTCATATATACCTAAGAATGAAGTTACAAGTACATGCTTACTGCTTATCACACACTGGTGCAAGATAGTTCTTCAATCTTATCACAAGCTGGGCCTTTCCAATGCTCTCTGAACCCTAGCCAGGCTATCCACCATCAATAGAAAAGTCTAACCAGACTACAGATGCCTAGCAAGACATCCCTCTTTCAAAGAGAATCCGATGACCCTGCCCTGGTAATCTTCAACACTCGCATTTGTTGCAAGCATGGAATCAATCGCTGATTTCATAATAGGTTTTGAATCAATCTCCATTGCACCTTCAATACATACTTTGCATATGTCTCCTCAAAAGTGGGATGCTCACCTAGCTTCTTGTTGGCATGTATATGTTGACTGGAGTAGAGAAGTAAGAGGTTTGCTTGCCTAGGTGCTAAGGCTAGCAGAAGAACGCACAAGACAACCACTTTAGCAGAATATTAGTTATTTAACTATTTCCTAAAGTTAGGAAATAATAAAATTTTCTAAGTTAACTTATGATTTAATCTTAGCCCTTGATCATGATTTAATTTCAGCCTTTGAGAGGGAGATTAGGGTTGAGATCGAAATTATAAGAGGAGATAAAGCGAGTTGGTGGCAAGTCAATGGAACACAAGCAATGTGTGTTAGATTAGCGAAGGAAGAGTAGAGGGTTTCAGCAGATCGCAGTGTCTTAGCATCTATGCACAAGAAATTGAGTGAGGGTTGAGCTTTGACAGCTCCAATTTAGTCTTTTTATTCACACGTGCGTGCAGAAGAGGAGACTTGTGCTTGCATGTGCGGGCAGATTAGCTGATATGTGCAGAGGTTTTGCAGATCTAGTGTGCAGGAAAGGGGATCGATCTATTTGGTGGGTGATCAAGTGTTTTATGCAGTTGAAGGGAAGTTTCTCCCTTGTTGTAATTCTTAGCTGAAGAAAAAAATAAAAGACACACAATGTTGCAGGTTTTCCTCAGAGTTGGGGTTTCATAGGTATATCTTGTGTTCTATGTGTTGATGTGTTTGTCTTCTAATTTATTTTCCACCGTGCATGTTAAGTTAGAAAGCTAAGTGTATTGTGACTTAAGTTTCCAGAACACAGTTATTTGTGTTTCTGGTTTTTACACTTAGAAAATTGTGAATCAACTTACTAAGTTTTAAGGAAATCTAACATGGTATCAAAGCTTAGTTTTTGATTGAAGACCAAGCATAGATTTTATCTTCGGGAGTAGGTTTTGCGATTCAGAAGGAGTGAGTTTATAAGATCGATTTGGCTGTTAGGGTTTCTGGGCAGTGCACGTTGTTTTCGATAGTGCGATTTGTTTTCAATGGTTCGATTTCTCAGGATGGCATATCAGGGTCTCAAATTTGAAGACAGATAGGATAGTGCATCCAACTTTTGTTCATGGCGTGAAAGGATACCAATGCTGCTGGAGGAGCAAGGGGTTTGGGATTTTGTTGATAATGTCCCAACCATGCCCACTGATCGTCAACAGTTGGCTCAACATAATAAGATGGATGCCAGGGCAAGAAGGATCACCCTTGAAGGAGTCAAAGGCCACATTATCCCTCATCTAACTAGGAAGAAGAAGGCTAAAGAAATGTGGACAAACATCATTAGTCTCTATCAGGGTTCTAGCAAGGCCAAAAAGTTGGTGCTGAAGGACAAGCTTAAAAGCATTAAAATTTCCGAGTCAGATTCAATAGTGTCTTATCTAACCAGGTTTTCCAAAGTAAAGAGAGAGCTGGTTGGTGTGGGTGAGATAGTTCCAGATAGGAATCTGGTAAATTTTGCCCTATTGGGTTTCTCCAAGTCATGGAAAGCCTTCACATATGGGATATGTGCCCGAGAAAACTTTCCAGATTGGGAGTGTTTATGGGATGACTGCATCCAAGAGGAGATTCACAGAGAAGCTCAAGCTGGACCTCATGTTAAGAGCAAGGAAGATGAAGAAAATTTTTCTCTAGCTAGTAAGGGGACCAAGTCCAAGTGTAAAAAGAGTAGTGGTGGTGGTACATAATCTAGAGTAGATGCAAGTCTTCTGTAACAAATTATCTTGAAGTATGCGAGTTTCTCTTGTGATGCATTGTTTGTTCTTGAGGCATAATTCTACGGTGGTATGTGAGCTAAAGGACTACTTTTGTGATGATATGCGAGTTAAAGAAGGACAATAACGTGTGCCATAGAAGGATTGTAATAATTGTGTTATGCGAGCTAGAGAAGGATCATGAGGCCTGTGAAATACAAATTACAAGGAGGATGAATTTCTCTATGAGACAAGGCATCTAAAGGGCAGGTTTGTGACAGTGATTGGAGGACTGACTTGGGGATCTTATGGAGGTATTTGTCTTGGTCTTGGGTCTTGGATATCTCACTTTGATCTGATTCTATAAGATGAGGATTGATTGGGTTTCCCCCTTTGTGGGATTTTGCCCTGGCGTGGAGCCTACATCTTGTGTTATGTTGTTTCTTTGTGATTTTCATGTATGTTTTGATAATTGTTTGATGAAGAAAAACATTATAAAAGTAATAAGAAGGCAACAAAATTCACAATCAATTATCATGAAAGAGAAATCCTTCAGCAACTCGATTTCTGAACATGGTGTCATATCTTTGGTTAATGCATGGCGGTTTGAAGATCACTTTCTGTTGGCATTCTTGAAGAAGAACAATTCTTACTATGATGTTGTAACATTTAGACCAAGGAGAAGTGTGACACCTTAATAAGATGTTTGGATTGGTTTTGATAATGGTTTTTTGTGGCTAATATAGTGAAAAGGCCGAAGCGTACCAAGCTAGTAATTTTGGGCCGAATCCCTAGTTTTGTGAAGGAGAAGTAATAATATCTCTCATGTATACTTCAATGTAGGATTAAAGGAAACATCTCAAGACCATTCAAAATACATTTTTCAAACACTCATTCACATATCATAGTTTTGTACTCATACAAAGCTTTGTTACGTAAGTCTGAACCTCACTACAAGCTTTGAAGGTTTGCTGAAGTCTGTTATAGTAATCCATGACATTGTCCAGTATAGGGTCCGAAGTATATTGCAGAAGGATATTACAAAGGTACGAAGTATACTACAGGGTTTGATATCTTCTCCAAGAAGGCATAACTCGAAGGTTGATAAACTAGATAGAGTTCAAGTGGAATTTGGGATAACATGCAAGTTGCTTCAAGGAACAAGTGTCTAGAAATCAGTGGTTGAAGACAAAGGGTCATATTATCATTAGAAGTATAGTAATAGTTCTATTCTCTTGTTAATCTTGTAGGACAAAGGATTGAGGAGCTTGAAGGAAAGACTTAGTACATGTGGAGGCCATGTAGGGCTGCTACTAAAAAGCTAGATCAGGTCCTCAAAGTGCATTAGACCCACTGTTTTAAAAAACGGCCGAGTCAACGTTGACTCGGCTGGGTTGATCCGGGTCATTAGCCTCCACAATGAAATGGTGGGTGAATCGGTTCGGACGGCCGAGTCATGGTTGACTCGGCCGAAACGGACCGTTTCTGTTATGACTCGGCCGAGTCACAAGAAACAGCCAGCGGGATGTTAACTTAGCAATTTAACAACTTTTAAATGGATTTTAAATTTGTTTGGTGGTTAGTTTGGAGTCCAAACTGTTATATGAATTTGCAAATTGTATTTTGGGGTCCATATCCCCCTCCCAAACCCTATTTAACACACTCAAATGCTCTTTACTATTGATATGCTATTCAAATTTCATGGTAATGTTAAAATTCTTAAAGTAAAAGTGACATTCTCCTTAATCTTCATTTTCATCCTTTTACTTAAATTTTTAACATTACCATGAAATGACTCAGGATGTTTGAGAGTGGTTTCGGCCTCACTGGATTTCATATGGAGAAAGTAGAATTTTAGATTTCAT